>CM038553.1:37843416-37980916 GCA_021527575.1 Ensete glaucum | reverse complement strand
GCTTTATTTTGTGCACTTGATAAGAATGAATTTAATCGAGTTTCTGTTTATGAATCTGCTTATGAAATTTAGCACATTCTTGAAATCACACACGAAAGCACTAGTCGTGTTAAAGAGTCTAAAATTAATATTTTAGTTTATAGTTATGAATTGTTTCGAATTAAAACCAAATGAGACCATTGGAGACATATATACTTGGTTCACGGATGTCGTCAATGATCTGAAAGCTCTTGGTAAATGTTTTTTTAATTTTGAACTTGTTAGTAAAATATTAAGATCTCTTAAAAAAAATTGGGATCCTAAAATAACTACAATCCAAGAGGCTAAAGATCTAAATAATCTTCCTCTTGAAAAACTTATTGGTTCTCTTATGACTTATGAACAGAGTTGTAAAGCTCATGATAAACTTGAAAAACCCCTTCCAAAGAATAAGAAGGATTTGATACTCAAAATTATTGATGACTCATCGAGTGAAACATCGAGTGATGAGAACAATGATATTGCACTATTGATAAGAAAAAAAAAATTATGAAAAAATAAAAATAATAAAAATAAAAATGAATCAAAACGGGACAACATTATATGCTATGAATGTAAGAAGCCTAGGCATTTCAAGAACAAGTGTCCTCAATTAAAGAAGAATGTATCCTACAAGAAAAAGACTCTTTCGGCAACTTGGGATGACTCAAGCTCATCGGATAAAGAAGACCACTCCAAGAAAGAAGTTGTCAACTATACTCTCATGGCCATCTATGACGAGGTAAGTGAGTCGTCTAATATTTCTTTTGCTAAATTATTAAATTTTGCATGAGTTTTATGATGAGTTTAGAAAAATTAGTAAGTCTTATAAATTACTTAAGAAGAATCATGATTTATTAGTTAGTAAATTTAAACAAATATATGTAGCATCATTATCATATAGTTCATGCACCAAATGTGAAAGTTTAGAATAACTTAGAAAGGAAAATGTTGTATTGCAATCAACATTAGAAAATTTTAAAATATGGAATAAATCCCTAAACATGATCCTTGCTAATAAAGGTAATGTTCATAGAAAGAAGGTATTGGCTTTGTTGACAAAATTCAATAAAAGCCAACTACCTTTGTTAAAGGACCCACTCTAAACTTATCACAAAAAATAAAATGTAACTTTTGTGGTAGATTATGACATATGACTTACAAGTGTTCATTTAGGAAGTATAGTCCACAAATTAATTTGGGTAACTATAAATAACAAAAAACCTCTAGTTAAAACTCTTCATGAAGGACCTAATATTAAATGGGTACCTAAATTAAAATAATTTTTCTTGTAAACTTATCTCCAAACTAAGGCTAAGAGCACCAAATGGTACCTTGATAGTAGATGCTCAAGACACATGGCCGGAGAACCAACTTACTTTTCTAAGCTCACTAGCCTAAATGAAGGAGTTATCACTTCGGAGATAACAACAAAGAAAAATCATTGGGAAAGGAGCTATAGGTAACAAATCAAATCTTTTGATTGAAGACATGCTATTAGTTGATGGTTTGAAACATAATCTACTTAGTATTAGCCAATTATGTGATAAAAGATATATTTTTAAATTTGAATCTAATGCTCGTATAATTAAAATACCACACAGAAACAAATCTTTAATTGCCTTATGAAATAATAATATGTATACTATTGACATTGAAAATTTTTGTGATGAAACATGGTTTTCGGTTTTAAATGATGATGCTTGGACTTGGAATAGGAGACTTGGTTATGCTAGTATTAAACTACTTAACCGAATTTCAACTAAAGACTTAGTAAGAAGATTACCTAGCCTTAAGTTCGTTAAGGATAAAATATGTGATACTTACCAATTAAGAAAGCAAATAAAAAATAGCTTTATGTCAAAAAAATCAAATAAGCACTCTAGGCCACTACAATTGATCCATATGGATTTATTTGGACCAATTGATACTACAAATTTAGGAGGTAGCAAATATGCATTTGTCTTAGTATATGATTATAGTAGATATACTTTAAATTATTTTTTGGCACACAAAAGTGATTCTTTTAAATATTTTTCAAAATTTTATAAAATTATTCAAAATAAAAAATAATTTTATGATCTCATCAATACGTAGTGATCATGGTGGTGAATTTCAAACAATGAGTTTCAAAATTTTTGTGAGTCAGATGGGTAGATCCACAAATTCTTTACTCATAGAAATCCATAAAAAAATAGAGTAGTAGAAAGAAAAAATAGGAGGTTACAAGAAATGGCTATAACTATATTAAACGAATATAACCTGCCCAAATATTTTTGGGCCGAAGCCGTTAATATGGTGTGCTATGTTTTACTCACTAAAAATCCTAATGAATTGTGGAATGGTAAAAATTAGATATTTTTTATTTTAAAGTATTTGGTTGTAAATACTTTATTTTGAATGAAAAGGATGTCTTAGAAAAATTTGATTTAAAATCCGATGAAGGTATTTTTCTTGATTATTCTTTTATTTTTAAAAGCTTATCGTGTATTCGTTAAAAGAACTTTAGTAATTGAAGAATCTATTCATGCTGTTTTCAATGAGATTTTTGAACTTAAGAAAATTGATTTTGATGTTGAATTTGATTTTGGAACTTTGAATTTAAATGATAACTCTCCTAAAAGCAACTTGGATGAATCTACTTCCAAATCCTTCCTAAGAAATGGAAGTATGTAAATGCTCATCCTAAGTAGCTTATAATAGGAGATACATCAAGAGGTGTTCAAACTCGTTCTTCTTTTAAAAATTTGTGCTAATGCCACATTTCTTTCTCAAGTTGAACCAAAATATATTGATGAAGCCCTAAGAAATGACTCTTGGGTTATTGTAATGCATGAAAAAATAAATCAATTTAAGAGAAATGAGGTATATGAGCTTGTTCCTAAACCTAATGACTGTTTAGTGATTGGTACTAAATGGGTCTTTAGAAACAAACAAGATGAAAATGGTATCGTGGTTAGAAATAAGACTAGATTAGTGGCTAAGGGTTTTAACAAAGAAGAAGGAATTGATTATGAAAAAACCTTCGCTCCTGTGGCTAAACTTGAAGCCATAAGGATGCTCATTGCATTTACATCTTTTAAAGATTTTAAGTTGTTTCAAATGGATATTAAAAGTGCTTTTCTTAATTGTTTCATTTTTGAAGAAGTGTATATTGAACAACCCCCTGGTTAAAAATAGTCTTCTTTTGAATCATATTTTCAAACTTTCTAAAGCTCTTTATGGATTAAAACAAGCCCCTCGGGCTTGGTATGAAAGACTTAGTTTTTTTCTTATTTCAAATAATATTTTGAAAGGTAAGGATGATATAAATTATTTTGTTAAGCATTTCAAAAATGATTTTTTTGTTATTCAAATTTATGTTGCTGACATAATTTTTAGTTTAACAAATGAATCCTTATGTGAATGTTTTACCAAGAGTATGAGCTAAGAATTTGAGATGAGCCAAATGGGTGAACTAACCTATGGGTGAACTAACCTTTTTCCTAGGATTACAAATAAAACAATTGAATGATGGTATCTTTATTTGTTAAACTAAATATATCTTAGACTTGTTAAATCAAATGTTTTGGTATGGAAAATGCTAAGACTATAAACATACCCGTGAGCACTTCTACAAAATTAGACTTAGATAATGAGAGAGAAAATTTTGATCAAAGAACATATAGAGGAGTAATAGGTAGCTTATTGTATTTAACTGCTACTAGATCGAATATAATGTTTAGAGTTGGATTATGTGCAAGATTTCAATCCAATCCTAAACTTTCTCACCTTAAAGTAGTTAAACAGATATTTAGATATTTAAAAGGAATCTCTAACTTAGGGTTATGGTATCTAAAATATAAAAACTTTGATTTACTTGCTTATACGGATGTTGATTTTGGAGGATGTAGAATAGATAGAAAAAGTACTATCGGGACATGTCAATTTTTAGAACATGCTCTTGTTTCTTGGTCTTCTAAGAAACAAAATTCGGTTACTTTATCTATTGCTAAAGCCGAGTATATTGCAGCTAGTACTTATTGTGACTAAGTCATTTGGATGAAAAATACATTAGAAGATTGCATAATTAAATTAAAAAATATTCCTATTAAATGTGACAACACAAGTGTCGATACTAAGCATCAATTAGCAGATATATTCATTAAGTTATTAAATAAAGAGTAATTTGACTTTATTAGAAGAGAGCTAGGAATGCTAAACCATAAAAATGCATGATGTGCTATTTTTCAAATTTATTACTACATTTGCTTGAAATTTATATGAGATGAATTTAAATGCATAAGTAGCTCTTAGATTTTTTAATCTTCTTGGAATTCTTGGATTTTTGAATTTATCTTCGAAATATTCTTTTCAAAATTTACTTCTATAAGATTGAGAGCTCTTCTTAATGATGTAATGTTTTCATAACTTCTCCCTTATTTCTTTCCTTCTTATTCACAAAGAGGAGGAAATTTTTAGGCTCATATCATATTTTACTAAAGGGGAGATTGTTGAATCTTAGATTTTAATGATGAAATCAATTGATGGGTGTTTAATCCAACATGTGTGTGTTAGTGGAAGTAATGCAGGTTTAACTACGATGAAAAAAAGGAGTTACAATCAGATGTTGGGCCAGGATCAAGTATGGGCATTGTGCCAAGGTTCGGACGATGCAGTGGGAGCTCGGTGGGAGTTCGCTATGAGTTCGTCGAAGGAATTGGGAAGTTTGCTGGGAACATGTCGGGAGATCATCAGAAGAAGATCGTAAGTCTCATCACAAGAATACTGGAGGATGTTAGATTGCTAGGGGTTAGGTCATTTATTAAGTTTAATGGTCCTGTATGTCTATAATCAGTGAGTCATAGTTAGGTTCGAGTCCTAATTGAGTATGATTTAGAAGGAATCCAAATCAACTCAATGTGAGGCAACCAGGACTACTACGGGGATGGATTGAGCTCAATTGGTTGACCTAAGAATTTGTCAACATAAGATACAAGTCAGAATTGGAAAAGTGGAGGGAATCACTTTTCGAGATTCCCGATGGTTGTACCGCTGGTGGGCGATGGTTGTACCATCACCACCTAGTTTTTTGGGCAGCTTTCGATGGTTGTGTCATCAGCACCGACAATTATATCGCTTGTACCTGAATTTTTCAGATATATTTGAGTTTTGGCTCCATTTTTGAAGCCAATTTGGGTCTATAAATATCCCAAAATTTCTTGTATTTAGGACAAGAATTCACATAAGTCATTGGGCAAAAAATATGTAAAGAAAAGTATGCTTAAAGTGTGGAAGAAAAAGAAAAGGGGAAATGGAGTGAGTTAAGTATTGTAATTCTTACAAGATCTCTCCCTTGTGAGTTGAAAAGCCTTTAAGGGTTTGGTCTTCACCTAAAGAAGATCGGTAGTGGACATCGATGGGCCTCGATGAAGAAGACTTGGGAAGTGGACTTAGGCCCAGATTGGGGTCGAACCACTATAAAATTGTGATGTTTCATTCTTATTTATTTTCAGCATTTATTAGCTATATGAAGTTCTCGATCTTTAGTTTGATTCACTAATGTATTAAAATTCCAAGAAATGCTTTTGATCTCAATTTTATTTGAATGAAAGTTTTTTTTTAAATCGTGATTTTTTACACTTGTACTAATTGACCCTCCTCTTAGTGCCAATCGATCCTAACAATGACTTATTTTGACAATTCTTCGAGAGCATACTCTTTTTGTTAAAAATCAAAATGTAGCTTTCTTCAGTGGAAGGTGGAATATCTTAGGCACATCATATCAAAGTAAGGTGTAGCAGTGGACCCTTCAAAGATTGAGGTAATGTAAAGCTGGCCGACACCTAAGAACATAAAGGTGTTGAGTGATTTATTGATTACCCTAGCAAGTTGAAATTTCTCAAATACGATCATGAAATCACTTACAAAAAAGGGAAAGAGAATATGGTTGTAGATGCGCTCTCCCGATTACCTAACAAGTTAAAATTTTGACCATCTCCCTTCCAATCAATATCTTCCTCGAAGGCATTAGGAAAGAATAGGGAGATGATCTCGAGATAAAGGAAATCATCAAGAACTGAGAAGAATAACCCAACTCTGTGGCACACTTCAGTTGGGATTTGAAGGACTTACACTATAAAGGACGCATAGAACAAGTGCCAAATTCCCCTTATATAAAGACCATCCTATAAGAGATGCATTCGACACCAGTGGCAGGACACTTCGGATTCCTTAGTACTTACAAAAAGATTAAATAAAAATTCTATTGGAAAGGAATAAAGAATGCTATTGCTGAATTTGTAGTGTAATGTACCACATGCCAATGACATAAAGGCAAAACAATGGCAAGCCTAGGGAAGCTTCAACCTCTGCCTATACCATACTCAGTATGGACCACCGATATATCATTGGCCTTGATTGAAGGGTTGCCCCCATCCCAAGGAAAAGGTGTCATCCTCGTTGTTGTTGATCGTCTTACTAAATATGCCTATTTTGACACTGTCCGCAACCCTTATACTATCGCTAACATCGCTTAGATTTCTATGGATAATATTATAAAATTACATGGGATGCCTAGATCTTTTGTGAGCAATCATGACAGGGTCTTCACCATTAAATTTTGGATAGAGCTCTTTAAGTTATAGGGTACCAAATTAAAGATGAGCTCAGCATACCATCCATGGACCGATGGCCAGAATGAAGTGGTGAACAGGTGCTTGAAGACATACCTCAAATGCTTCACTAGTGATCGACCAAAAAAATGGACGAAATGGCTCCCTTGGGCCAAGTGGTGGTATAATACAACATATCATTCTTCCATTAATGTACTCCATATGAAGCGATGTATGGTCGACCACACCCTGTAATCCCAAAATATATAATAGGCTCAGCCAAAGTGGATCAGGTCGATCGAGAGTTAAGTGATAGGGAACAAATCTTACAACTATTGAAGAATAATCTCTCAACTGCCTAAGCTGAAGCAACAAGCTAATACACACTGAAGCGAAAGAGAGTTCTCTGTGGGAGATTAGGTCTTTCTTCATCTCCAACCATACAAGCAGATGTTAATTAACACGCATGCATCCATGAAGTTATCTCCTTGCTTTTACAGGCTGTATCAAATCATAGAGGGCATTGAAGTTGTGGCGTACAGGTCGAACTTACCTGCTAATGCTAAGATCCACCCTATCTTCTATATGTCCTACCTAAAGCTCAAGCTGAGAGAGAATTAATCAGCTCAAAGCCAACTACCAAACACTACTGCTGATAGAGATATCCAAGTCTAGCCACAAGCAATACTCGACCATAGGATCATGATGCACCGCCGACGCCCTTCTATTTAAATGTTACTGTACTGGAGTAATCTACTTATCGAAGATGCTACGTAGGAATACTATGAAGACTTGAAGACTAGGTTTCTAGAGTTTATGGAGCCCCAGCCTTGAGGACAAGAATGATCTAAAGAGGACGGGTCTAATAGGACCCTAGTAGGGTCGGATCCTATTCAACCAAATCTTGACAATTAATAAAACCTTGAGGGATGTAATAAAAACTCACCTAGCCACCTCCCATTGGAGTCTTGGAGGCATTGAAGTCTCCTAGCCACCACTCACCTTATTGGGTAGGTCAACTAGGGTTTGAGAGAGGAGCCGTGGAGGAGTTGGAGTCTCCTACTGCCGCCCACCTTATTAGGCAAGTCGGCTAGGGTTAGGGGTTGAAAGGAAATTTTACTCAAGGTAAGAGTCTCTCTAGGGTTAGGGTTTCAGAATCCTAGATAAAGCATGTGTCACCATCATTTTCCATCAAACAATAGATCTCTTTCTTCCGGCCTTTGTGGCCAACTACTAAGGAGGGAGGAACCCTTATAGAGTTCCAAGGAGGTTGATCCCCTTCAGCGATCAATCCAACAATAGAATTTTATGAAGTTTTATCACAACCCATCTACCGATCTATGCCCTTAACCTGATAGCAAAAGAAGAATCTTAATAGTACTTATCTAGAATCCTATACCATGGCATCAAAAGATCTGATTGATGCAAAGCTGGAAGTTTTCGAGGCATGTATGGAAGACAAACTATACACCCTCTTTGTGGAGTTTAAATTGGGTTGATCAGAGAGCCCTAGGAGATCTTAGCACGATGAAAGTTTAGATGTAAGGAGAATCCCATAGAGAAAGAAAAACAAGTGATGGACTCCTCGTGCCCATGCATAAGGTTAAACTTCTCTAGATAGGAAGATGGAGACCCAATTAGGTGGATTTCACATATGGAATAATATTTCCACTACCACAAGACCTCGGATGCATCCATTGTGGAAATTATTATAATACACCTTGAAAGAGATGTGATCCAGTTGTACGACTAGTTTGAATACTCTCATGGAGTTCCCACATGGAGGTAATTTAAAAGGTGACTGCTAATCCGCTTTAAACCCTCAGAATACGAGGATATCGATGTCCAACTTACAAAGATCTGCTAGACTCCACTATCTATGATTACTAGACCAAGTTTGAATGTCTTTTAAATCAAATTAGAGATTGGTTTAAAAACCAATTGTTAGGGATATTCATCAAAGGGTTGAAGCCAAAGATCAAAGGAGAAGTTAAAGTGCGATAACCCTATAAATTGATGGCGACCATCTCCTTCGCCCGACTTTAAGAGGAGCAACTGAACAATGATACTCGAAGGACTAAGATCACTACTCGACTAGTAGCCCCAAAGCCTTTGGCCCCCTTGCTACCAGCCTATCCTCCCAACCAAAATAGTTGACCCAAGAAGGACTTCGTGAAAGATCTGCGAAGGGATTATGTTGGCACTATGATGAGCCATGGAGCTGTGACCACCATTACAAAAAGAGGAGACTTCTGATGATTGAACTAATTAAAGAACCAAAAGAACTTGAAGATGCTGATCTTGACTCCGAGAAGGAGGATATAGAGGAGGAACAACAGCCGACCGTCAGCACAATACATGCTTTAACTGACTACACAAATCTGTAGACCATGAAGATTGATGGGTTCCTCAAGCATTAATAACTTCATGGATAGCAAGGTGGCTGCCCGACTGACACTCTAGATTGAAGATTATAGTAGGTTCAACGTAAAAATTGTAGATGATCAAATCCTCAATTGTAACTAAAAGTGCTCGTGAGTGAAACTAGTTTTGCAGGGCCAAGAGATCACTACTGACTTCTTCCTCCTACCAGTTGATGATTATGAAGCAGTACTCGATATTAAATGGATGTCCATATTAGGTAATATTTCTTGGAATTTTTCTAAACTAATTATGAAATATGTGATCCTACAAGGAAAACGGGAAAGTGAAGTATCGATGGTTTCTATGCAATACATGGAGAGGGTGCTGTATAAATCACACATTAACTTCTTAATACAACTTCAAGGACTACAGATGAAGGAACCAATGGTGAATAAAGATCCAAATCTTCCTTTGCTACTTGCTAAATTTTCAGACGTCTTCGCCGAACTGGAAAGTCTACCACCTACTCAGCTGCATGACCATCGCATACCGATCTTGCTGGGGAAACCACAAGTATTCATTTGGCCATATCAATATCCTCACCTTCAGAAGGTCGGGATTAAGAAGATTGTCTAAGAGATGCTAGAAACAAGGATCATTTGGTCAAGTGTTAGCCTCTACTCTTCACTAGTGCTTCTCATACAGAAGGAAGACGGAATATGGCGGATGTGCTTAGATTAGACTACCAAACCCTCAATAGCATTATTGTTAAAGACAAGTATCCTATCTCAATGGTGGACGAATTGCTCGATGAGTTGAGAGGAGCACAAAACTTTACAAAACTATATTTGCGGTCTTGGTACTATCAAATTTGGGTGCACGAAGAGGACATACCGAAGACCACCTTCCAAACACATAACAGCCACTATAAATTTCTGGTAATGCCCTTCGCTTTACTAATGCTCCCTCCACTTTTCAAAGCTTGATGAATGATATTTTTTAGGTTTACCTTCATAAGTTTGTGCTATTCTTCGATGGCATTCTTATTTACAGCCCTTCGCTTGAAAGCCACCTCTCTTACTTATGATTGGTTTTGTCGATTCTCTTAGAACATACACTTTTTGTCAAACAGTTGAAGTGCAGCTTTTTGTAAAGCAAGGTGGAGTACCTCGGGACATAATCTCAAAACGAGTGGTGGTAGACCTTTCAAAGATCCAGGTGATGTAAAGTTGGCCAATGCCTAAAAATATTAAGGTGTGCTACTAGGATTTGTCGGGCTAACTGGCAACTACCACAAGTTTGTTAAAGTTATAGAAAGATTAGTGCCCCCCTCACATCTCTGCTGAAGAAGGATGCATTCGAGTAGTTGGATGAAGCAATTGCAGCCTTCGACGCCCTCAAGGCTATGATGACATCTACACCCATGCTTGTGCTACCCAATTTTGACAAAATGTTTGTAATTGAAGTGGATGCATCGGGAGTGGGAATTAATGTCGTACCCATGCAAGGTGGCCAACCCCTTACCTACACTAGCAAGGCTCTCTCTCTTTCACACCTAAAGCTATCGATCTATGATAAGGAGATGTTGGTAATTGTGCATGCGATGACAAAATGGAGACCCTATTTGATTGGCCGATGTTTCTAAATAAAAACCAACTACAAGAGCCTCAAGTATTTCATAGAGCAAAAGATTTTATCTCTCGAATAGCAAAAATGGGTAACAAAACCCCTTGGATACGACTATGAAATTACTTAACAGAAGGAGAAGGAAAATGTGGTTGAAGATGTGCTCTCTCGACTACCCAAACATGCTTAAATTTCAGCCATCTCTCTTTCAATCAATGATCTCCCTGAAGACATCAAGAAAGAGTGGCAAGATGATCTAGAGATCTGGGAGATTATCAAGAAATTGGAGGAAGAACCGGGCTCCGTAGCACACTATAGTTATGATTCGAATGACCTACAATACAAGGGTCGTCTAGTGTTGGTGTCTAACTTTCCCTACTTAAATACCATTCTATAGGAGATGCACTCTTCACTAGTGTCTGGGCACTCTAGATTCCTTCAAACCTATAAAAAGAATTCGGTAAAATTTATATTGGAAGGGAATGAAGAACACTATTGCTGAATTTGTAATAGGGTGTGACACGTGTTAGTGACATAAAGGCGAGATAGTGGCGAGCCCCAAGAAATTGCAGTCGCTACCAATTCATACTTGGTGTAGCCTGATATATCTATGGACTTCATGGAAGGACTACCCTCATCTACTGAAAGCCACCTGCTAGACATTACTACTGATGGAGAGATCCAAGTCCAACCGAAGGCACTACTAGACCACAGGATCGTGATGCACTGCCGACACCCCTCTAGTGAAGTCCTGGTACAATAGACTAATTTGCTTGCCGAAGATGTCATATGGGAACCCTATGAAGACTTGAAGACCACGTTCCGAGAGTTCATGGAGCCTCAGTCTTGAGCACCAAGATGATCTGAAGATGATGGGTCTGATAGGACCCTAGTAGGGTTGGGTCCTAGTCAATCGAGTCATGATGTAATAAAACACTGAAGCATGTATAAACCCTAACTAGCCACCGCCCACCTTGCTTATGGGAGTCGGCTAGGGTTAGGAGAGGAGGCAACGAGAGTTAGGAGAGGAGGAGTTTTACTAGAAGTAGGAGTCTCTCTAAGATTAGGGTTTTGGAGTCCTATAAAAGCATGTAGCTGCCCATCACTTTTCTCAAGCAATGTAGCTCTATGTAATATTAGCTTTACCAAGCAGATGTAGAGTGACCTCGCCAATAGCAACTGTAGCAACTCTTGCTCCATTGCCTATCTTGAGGTCAATCTCGCCACTTGTCAGTCTCCTAGGTCTTGTCATAATGATACCGAGAAAGAAAAAAAAGAGGAATGGAATTCAAAAAAGAAAAAGAAACTGATAACTGAGTTGTAGAAAAGAAACAAACATAGATAGAACTTGTATAAAATCGATAAATAATTCACCATCAAGTTTAAAATCATAAAAGGATACAAAAAATTCACCACCCCAAGAATATTAAACAATGATATAGAACTATAATAAAAGACACCACTCAAGGAAGCATCCAAGAGATACAAAGTTTAAGAAAGAACTCAAAGAGCTTCTGCCAATATCATCATATTCTAAAGTTCCTTTTAACCCTAAAACACGAAAATATGTACCAGTGCATGAAACAACCTTTCTTGCATAGGGAACTATGAAATTAAGTGCCTTACAATTGGAAACTACATGTATTCCTTAGTCATGAAGAAAATTACCTTTAATTTTAACTAAGGAATATTCTTATGAGTTGTCATATTTGAGTGGGTTGGATTAAAGGCTATCAAACAAATATTGTGGGTTGAAGATAATACCATAGGATTAGTAAAATTCATATGAGCTAATTATAGCAAATCAAGCACTCCCGTGTCAATCTCCCATGGTGGAAAAGGACTTGTCCTCAAGTCCTTATTTGAACTATTACTATGATAAGGACTTAAATCAACCACATATAATATTGAGGACACCCCATAATCTTCAAGTAGCTCAATCTTATAAGCATTCTTGCTAATTCTCTTAAGCACCTTGAATATACCACCAGTCTTTGGTTTCAATTTCTCAAATTTGCCTAGTGGAAACCTCTCCTTTCTTCGATGAATCCAGATCAAATCACTTGCATAAAACTCTATATGCTTTCTTTGTTTGTTGGTAGCTTGCATGTAACTCTCATTTTACTTATCAATGGTTGCTTTAACACTCTCATGTAACTTCTTTATCTGCCTAGCCCTCTCGTCAACATCTCAACTAAATTGCTTATGAGGGATTAAGACCAAAAGACCATTAGGATTAGCACCATAAATAACCTCAAAAGGACTCTTACCAACACTATGATACAGGGAACAATTATAAGCAAACTTCTTTTTGTGGAAGAATGAGATCTCATTGCTTAATGTTCTTAGTAACATAGCTTCTAAGAAAGTTTCCAAGCTTCTATTTGTTGCTTCTGTTTGCCCATCTGTTTGTGGATTATAAGAGCTAGTGAAATTTAAAGATGTAACCAGCTTTCTCTATAGAGTTCCCCAAAAATGACTAAGAAATTTTGAGTCTCGATCAAACACTATAGTTTTTGGAATGCCATGCAATTTAACAATCTTCTTGAAGTACAAATCAACAATATGAGATACATCATTTGATTTATTACAGGGAAAAAAGTGAGACATCTTCGAGAATCTGTCAACAATAATCATGATATAATCTTTGTTCCTTTTAGTTCTTAGCGGTCCTAAGACAAAATCAAAACTCACATCCTCCTATAGAGCATTAGGCACTGACAATGGAGTGTACAAACCTGAATTTTGGCTTCTTGTTTTTGTCGAATGACATACTCAGCATTGCTTTACAAGTCTCTCAACATCTCTGAACATTTTAGACCAATAAAAATTTGATTGAACAGGAACTAGAGTCTTGTCCCTACCAAAATATCCTCCCAAAACACCACCATGAGCTTCAGCCAAAATTACATATCTCAAAAAATAAGATGGAACATACAAGGCATTAGCTCAAAAAAGAAAATCATCAAAAATAAAAAAATTACTAAAAAGAACCTGATTTATAATTCTGCCATATTGAGCTGAAATCTACATCATTCTCATAGAGATATTTGAATATCTCAAATCCAAGCACCTTGACTTTCATAGCTATTAACAAAGAATCTTTTCTGATCAATACATTAGTAACTACGTCTTGAACACCATATTTGTGCTTGATTTTAAAGTTATAAGATTGCAATAACTCTACCAAAGCTATATGCCTTTTGTTTAGTTTTTACTGGTGATTAATAACTTTAATGCCTCATGATTAGAATATAGGACAAATGGCTTAGCAAGACAATACTAACTCCAATGAGATAAAACTCGATAAATGACATAAAACTCCTTTTCATAGGTAGAATATCTCCTTCTTGTATCATTCAGGTTCTCACTAAAAAGGCAATGAGTTTTGCCTTTTGGCTCAAAATAGCATAAATTCCCACATTAAAAGCATTACATTCAACCTCAAACACCTTGTCAAAATTAGGTAGTACCAAAATAGAAGCTTTAGTCAACTTTCTTTTTAATATTTCAACAACTTTATCAGTCTTATTAGTCCACTTGAATTTCTCACCTTTCAAGCATTCGGTGATTAGAGCAACAATCAAGCTGAAACCCTTGATGAATCTTTTGTAAAAGGAAGTTAAACCATGGAAACTCCGTATATTCTGCTGATAGTATATCATGGAGGAAGAAGGTGAAAAAGGGAGATAATCAATCTCTTCGAGGGGATCGGGCCTCTTAGATCACTTCAAGGGGATCTGCCTCTTAGGGTTTTACCTTTGGCTAAAACTAATACTTCTTCATTAATTGATTTCCATAAAAGAGTTTACAACCTTATTTATAGGGCTTTACCAAGAGTACCACTAATATTCGACTCTTAATTAACTTGATAAACTCCTAACTAAAAAAATAACTGACTTTGTCTCAACCGAAGATGAAAACCAACTCTAACCACTTATAACTGACTTGATAAGGTTCACCCGACCTATAACTAACTCTGACTAACATGATTCAACCTGAATAGATGGACCTGACTTAGTTAGGGTCCTAATAGACCCACCCTCTTTAAATCAGCCTTGTCCTCAAGGCTGAGCAGCATCGAGCTTTAGGGGTACTTTGGTCCAGGATATTTACCATGCATCAAAATCTTTTGATCAATTAAATAAGGTCTCCACTTTGTGTAAACAATAGGTCAGCCTTCTAGTGCAGCCGTCATTGAAATCTTGTGAGAAAGCCTCTCCATTCGATGGTTACTAGCAGTTGTGATCTTGCTTCCACATATTCCTTTGAGGATCACCTACTTTCCACTAATAAAAAGCTTCATAATTAGTTTAGAAAGATTTTAGGTAACATTACCTAAAGTTAACAACCATTCAATTCCAAGCACTATTTCGATGTCCTCTAAGGGTATTAGAAAGAAATCTGCCCACAGTTCTTGACCTTATATCATTAGTTTGATTTTTGAGCACTTATTATTACAAGTTAGAATTCAACCATCAGCAACCTTGACTTCAAATATGCCATAGTCTTCAATTTGATAGGCCAATTGGTTAGTAAGCCTTCTGTCCATGACATTATTAGTGCTAGTAATATCGATTAAAATAGTAACAAGTTGTTGTTTCAAAATTCCCTCGATTTTCATGGTTTGCGGGTTAAAGTAGCATACTATTTCATATACAGTATGTACGAAAGGTCCAATAGCATTGTTGGAATCTATACCTTCTCGATCAGAGTCTACGTCATCATTCTTTAGTTCCTCTTTAATTGGTTCTATCATCAGAAGATGGCCCTATTTGCATCGATGTCCTCTACTCCATTTTTCATCACAATGCTAGCATAACACTTTTGCTGATCTTTCATGGAGCTCTTCTCTGGTGAGTCTTCGAGGGTTTGGAGTGGAGGGAGGTGAGGCTATCGGCTTACTTACTACTATTTGATTTATGCTTTTATTTATGTGATTATCCTTTTTGAGCTTTTCTTCGTGTATGCAAGCGAATGATATGACAACCATCATGGTACGAGATTGTCGAGCCTTAACTTCGCACTGAATCTTTGGATTGAGCCCTTCAATATATGTTTCCAATAGTTATTTTTTGGACCAATCTTGGGTTTAGTTTGAGAGGCACTCTTGTATGGTAGAGGTCTAACGGATTTTGGCAAGTAGTCCATCCATGTTTTTGTACTCCGATGGTCTGAATCGAATCAAAAGCCTGCTTTTAAATTGCTCCCATGAAGGTTCTTCATGAGTATGCTTATACCAATCGTACCATTGGATCACGTCTCCTGCAAGTTGAATGGAGGCGATCTCCACCTTGGATTCCTCCGGAGTCCTATGAAAATGAAAACAAATTTCAGCACGTGAAATCCAGCTAATCGGGTTTCCATCTTCTCATCTGGAAAACTCCACTCTCATACGTGTGTATCCTATGTCCTGCCCCTGATCATACTTTTTAGATCAACTCCCTTTGGAACTTTCACCATGTTGAATTTTGTTGGAATTCTTTGATCGGTTTCTTCTAATTTCGCGGAGGAGCTCTTGAAATTTGTCTTCCATGCGAGCCTCGAAGGCTTTAAGCCTTACATCAAGTGCATCGTCTGTCCTCATCATGTATGATTATAGATCAGTGATGTTCAGTTCTTTTTTCCGCTATCGAGTCAAGGGCATGAGTTTGTGTCATAGATGTGGTAGGACTTGATCGCACCGAGATTATCGGGGTAAGAATCACCAATATATCAAAAAGCTAGTTGGAGATAGTGGTGGCAGTAGTGGTAGCAAGGAGTTGCAGCGGTGGCAGTAGGGAGATGCAGTGATAAGGGCACGGTTGGAAACGACTGCGGTAGCAAGGGCAGCAACAGTAAGGGACAAGGCAGCTACTAGTTACAAGTGCCCTGCAAGCCAATCACGAGAGTGATGGCACGTGTGACACACTGTGCAATCTTTTTGTTTATGATTATTATTGGTATATTCTCACATTATATTATTTATTTCATATATATTATGATGTCCTTGGTTCTGTGCAATGGGAATCAAATCGTAATGAGATCACGATAATGAGATCGATTCACCTTTAAAAATAGATCCTGAATAATCATGAATTTAAGTTTTCCTTATTTGAAGCATCGCATTGATTTAGGGGGAGTAAGATGTAACTCCCATCATCAATTGATTATCATCATCAAAAAGGGGGAAATTGTTAAATCTCGGATTTTGATGATAAAATCAATTGATAGGTTATTGATCGAACAAGGTTGTCAGAGTTGATTGATGTAGAATTAACTACGACATATTACAATCGAAGGATTGGCCAAAGTCAAGTCCAGACATCAGGCCGAAGTGAGGATGATGTAGTTGGAAACTCGCCTTGAGTGCACTGGAAGTTTACTGAGGGTATCAGGAGCTTACTAGGATGGCACAAGAGAGTTCGTCAGAAGAAGACAAAGACTAGCTGGAAGATTGTCGGGGTAGTCGAAAAGCTTATTGGGAGTTGGAAATATTTTCAAGTAGATATACTAGTCATGATTGTAATTAATTAAGTTATAGTTAGCATCATGCAGGTTTAACCATGATGGTGAAAAGACATTACAGATCAAACATGGGCCCAAGATCAACCTTATGTATCGGGCCAAGGTTTGGATGATATGATGGGAGCTCATCGGGAGTTCGCTAGGACTTCGCTAAAGGTATCGGGAAGATTACTAAGAATACGTTGGGAAATCGTCGGAGGAAGACCGTGAGACTCACCACAGGGAATGTCGAAGGTTGCCGAATTATGGGAGTGAGGTCGTTAATTAAGCTTGGTGGTTATGTATGGTTGTAATCCCTAAGTCGTAGGTTAGGTTTGAGTCTGAATTAAGTGTGATTTAGAAGGAATCCAAATCAACTTAAAGAGGCAACCGAGTCCACTAAAGGAGTTGATTGAGCTCAGGTTAAGCTCAATTAGGTGACCAGAGAATTAGTCAACATATGGTTTTAGATAGGATTGGAAAAGTGAAGGGAATCACTTTTTCAGTAATCCCAACTGCTGAACCACCGGTGAGCGGCGGTATAGGTTTTCGGCTGGCTAATGATGGTTGAACCACCCAGGTCAATGGTGAACCATCCGTACCATGGATTCAGGGAAGCTTTCGGTGTTTTAAATCGCTGATAATGATGGTTGTACCGCCCATACCTAAATTTTCTGAATATATTTGAATTTTGGCTCTAAATTCTGAAGTCATTTGGGGCCTATAAATATCTCAAGTTTTCTTATATTTCATACAATAATTTTTAAGATTAAAATTCTATAAAAAACTTATGTGAAGTGCAAGAAAAAGAAAAGAAGGGATTGTGCTAAGAGTTGTAAAATTCTTATAAAGAGTCTCCCTTGTATGCTCAAGTTGTAAGGGTTTAGTCTTCACGAGATTGATAGTGGACGCCGGTGTGCCTCAAGGAGGAGGACTTGGGAAGTAGAAGTAGGCCAAGGTTGAGGCCAAACCACTATGGGTTGTGAGTTCTCTTTACTAATCTTGTTTACTACTTTCTATTGCTCCTAATTAGTTCATAGAAAAATATGATCATCATCCTCATGACTTTTTCTCTTAAATCGATTTCTTAATTGTGTTCAACAAAAATACCAAAAATGCTTTCGATTTTACTTACTTTTTGAAAGCAAGGTTTCTAAGTGAAGCACTTCCTTTACGTTATCTCTTATCTTGTTATTTGGATTTACTTTTTCCTTCTTGAGCCATCTTTAAGTAAGAAACTTAGCATTTTTTTTACATGATTGAATTACTCACTTGCTCTACTTGAACGAAAAGCTTCTGATTTCCTTATCTTGCTTTAAACAAAAAGTTTTTGTTAAATCGAGCTTTTGCATTTGTACTAATTCACTCCCCCCTCTTAGTGTTAATTGATCCTAATAATTTCGGAAGCATAACAGCAAGGAAATCGATGCAAGTTACGATAGCAAAATTCTCATCAAAAAATTTCATTAGTTTGTGATAAAAATTTACAGCAACACAAGAACGTTTCAGAGATGAATTCCATGATAGATCAATCATAGATGAAAGTCAAGATGATCTATGAAGCGTATAAGAAATTTTGTTCAAAAAGGATAGCAAATAGATCGGGTTAAAGGCAACGATATGCAATTGAAATTTTCTACAGCTATCCTTCGTTCGCAAAGATGATAACTTTTATAATGAAATGAATTCACAACAAGGGATAGATAAAAATACTTCTTTTTGGTATTTTGAATGAAAAATTACAGTAGCAAAAGGTATTAGTGAAGGAGAATACCAGATCTCTGATGCAATTGAAGGTGGCGGTAGCATATTGATTTGATCTACGGTAGAAGATGACGGTGGAGATGGCTACGCCAAGCGCAATTATGGGAATTGCTTGGTTGATAGTGGGTGGCAGGGATGGCAGTAAAAGCAGCAAGATCACTGCTCTGATACCAGATGATAGAACCCTAGATAAATTCTATGTAGATTGATCTTTGAGGGAGATCAACACTTGAAACGCTATAGGGGTTCCACCCTCCTAGAAGTCTGCCAAATGGCTGAAATTGTAGATTGATCTTCGTTATTCAAAAGAGGTGGAGGCTACATGCTTATATAGGGTTCTAAACCATAGCCTTAGGGGGCTACTTCCTAAGTAAATTATCCATTTAACCCTCCACCCTGGCTGATTTGCCCTATTAAGTGGGCAACAGCCTAGGGGGCTGCACCAATAGGCTGCTAGAAACCCTAATCAACGTGTCTAGTAAAGGGGGCGACGACTAGGAAGCCCTAAGGTCCCAAATATAAATCTAGTCACTATTCTTTATAGAATATAGACAATTAGGTGGGGTTTATTATAATCTCATAAGGTTTTTATTAGCTACTACTTGATTGAGTAGGACCCAACTTTACTAAGGGCATATCAAGTCATTCCTGAATCAATATATATCATCTAGTACTGCTTTAAGATATATATGTTATTTTAATTGGAGAGACATCATGTATGATCTAAGATTATTATCAATTGAATGATATCAAAATATTCTCTATCAATACCAAGAGGGCTATCTTTGAGCCTAAGAAACAGAATGGTTATCTCTAAACATATAAAAAGTTATTTTTGGCTCTTTGGACGACGCAAGTGGAAGTTGGAACGATGACACACTTCTTCCGTTTATTCTTTGTTGTATAGAGACTTACCAGTTGAAGCTAGACAAGAATAGGAGTCTTGGGAGGATATATTTATATTCTTGATCCGTATTTGTAGATATTTCGTACCAATGAGTCGTCTAACCATGGTTAAGAATGCTAGATGCACCTGCAAGTGCGCGAACTGATGGTTTGGATTTTTTGACTTAGATCCGCAAGCAAAAAAAGCTGTGCAAAGTCACTCGAATTAAATGTATTTTAATTATAGATCCAACTAAAAATCAAACTCTTGATCGATTTGATTTAATTATCGAATCGGATGTATTAAAGAATCAGAGTTAACCAATTGACCCGTTCGGTCTTGAATAACCCACGTGAACGGGTCAAATTATATTAAACTCATCTGATTTTGTAATATAATGAAAGATTACTTAAATATTCTTAACTTAATTTTTTTATATTATTTGTTTAAGAGGTTGTTTATGTTGATCATGAAATTAGGATTGATGTGAGAAATAAAATAAAGTTGATCCAATATAGTGTGATTGCCACCAATATTTATGTTTCTAATATTGATTAATATTATCATTTTTAATATTCTTATATATTTTTTGTTTTAAATTTTTATTATATATAATTTTAATTTATTTAATATATTTTAAAATATTTTGAATTAAACATACAGTCTGACTAGTCGACCCATCGATTTAACT
This sequence comes from Ensete glaucum, assembly GCA_021527575.1. Classification (NCBI taxonomy): domain Eukaryota; kingdom Viridiplantae; phylum Streptophyta; class Magnoliopsida; order Zingiberales; family Musaceae; genus Ensete; species Ensete glaucum. Next base: position 37,960,488 of record CM038553.1, on the reverse strand, counting down.
AATGACCTAGTGATCGGGTCACTACTTCTTGACTTCTCTTAATAACTAGGATTTTAGCATTCTTCCAAAAGAATGAAATGAAGAACCTATTGTGAAGTTGCGGAAACCAGATTGGATGGCTAGCTAGAGATCTGTAAAAATCGCATCCGAAAAATCTTCAGAAAATATGTAGAAGATTTGTAGAGAATGTCCAAGTTTACACCAATTTTGACTATGGTTAAGAAAGGTTTGAGTCAGCAAAACCATACCAATGCAAAGAGTATTTATTAGCAACCCATACTCAATCCAAACCAAACCTGACTCAAACCATACCAATGCAAAGAGTATTAGCAACCCATACTCAATCCGAACCAAACCTTACAAGTCACATACTAAGAGTCCAAATTGTAGGGACCCTAACTGGGAAGGAGGCTGGCAGATGCAAATTGGTTAGCTATCCATGGGAGAAATGGGTAAATGCTATTATACACAAGATTAGGACCTACCACAACAGTTGAAATTTTTGGTTCAATTGGATGTAATTTTGTCTATTTGTTATACTTGAAGAAAAGGGAAGGGTTTAGACAGAGGATGGTAGAAGTTGTACTATATCAGGAGAAACTATAATATTGGAATTAACTATTATTGATACTGTCCCTCTAGTCTCTTCTCTTCTCTTTCTTCTAATCTTATTCCCTCTATTATAACTCTATTGTCTTATTCTCTCTTCTCTCTTTCTTCTATTCTTATTCTCTCTTTTATAACTCCACTGTCTCTCTCGTAGACTCTCTTATAAATTATACCTTCTTTCCTTAGGAATATGATATTTGATTTAAGATAGAGATCAGAAAAAGAGAGAGAGAAGATAGTTAAAAAAAAAAAAGAGAGAGAGAGGATAGAGAGAGAGAAAAAAAAAAGGTAAAAGTAACTATAGAGCACTACAAGAAAAGTCTTCTTTAGTCAACCATTTTGCCACCAACATTACAGAGCACTATAAGAAAATATTTATTTTAATGATAATAAGTATTTTAAATAATATCATTAAATATTTTAAATTTATATATTAATAACAGTTTTATAACTAATATTATCATGAATATTTTAAAATTTATGATACTAAAATTGATATATATTTTTAGTATTATAATTAAAACTGCTATTAGTGATAAATCATATATTATCATATTTGAGTTTTTAAATTTAAATATCTATTACATTTAAAGTGATATATTAATAGTAAAAGAAATTGAAGGAATAGATGATGTAGACTGTCAACTCGTGTAATGATCAAGATGACTTGCATCGTGTCTAAGACCTAAACCTAATTAGAACTAACGACCGACAAGTAGCTTCCTTATGTTTTATGCATGAAGGGCAGTGTGGCGTGTACAAAGGAGATTTTTGACGATCGCGAACAATTTCCTTACGTAGGCAGTGTGGTCTCGTGATAACTCTCTCTCTCTCTCTCAATCTTTCTTTCCTGCTTTCCTCGTCATCTCCTCCTTACCTGTCATTCCTCTGATTATTTTCCACCCTTCGAAGCGATGATAACAACCTTAAGTTTCTATCATTGCTCTGATACCAAATGATATAAATTTTTAGTTTTTTATCGAAAAGAAAGAAAAAAAATGAAGATAAATGATCACTTCAAGGGGATCGACCCTCCTAGGGTTTTGCTCTATTGGCTAAAACATATTTTCTTCATTGAATGTCCAAAACAAAATAGTTATACCCTTATTTATAGAGACTTTTAATCAACCCGTAATTGAATTTGGACTCCTAAAATAGACTCCTATTTAGACTCTTACTTAATTAGATTCTAACTTCTTTTAGAACTCCTAATCAAATAGACTCCAACTCCTACTAGGACTTCAAATTGATTTGATTGGACCAACCAACATAATAAAATACATGATTCAATAAATGATGATCGAACCCTGTTAGGGTCCTATCAGACCCGTCATCTTCAAATTAGTCTTATCCTCAAGGCCGAGCAATATCAAATTCCAAGAGCACTTAAATATTTATCGCACATCACAACATTTGATCAATTAAGTAGGATCTCCACTTGATATAAGCAATGGGACGATCTTTTAGTATAGTAATCATTGTAGTCTTATAAAGAATCTTCTACATCCGATGGCTAGTGGCAGTTCCACGTCTTCTTTTAAAGATCACCACTTCAAGATCTTCTAGAAGTATCAAAAATAAATCCACAATTAGTTCTTTGTCCTGTATAATTAGCTTTATCTTTGGACACTTATTATCACAAGTTAGGATTCATTCATTAGCAACATTGACTTCAAATTTATCACAGCCTTCTGTTAGGATCAATTGACACTGGGGGGGGGTGTTTGAAGTAGTGCAAGCTAAGATTTTTCTTTCTAAAACAAAAATTTTTCGCATAAGACAGAATATGAAATTCAAAGATTTTCATTTTTAATAAAACAAGTGAGTGATTAAAAGTAATAAGCTGAAAAGATAATCACGTTTGAAGAAAAGAACTTATCATCTTGCTTTCAAGAAGTTTAGTTAAGTTGGAAACATCAATTCAACAACATTCAAGCAATGCAAGTATGAAACACTTACAATTTTATAGTGGTTCGGCACCAACGGCCTACATCCATTTCTGAGTCCTCTTTCTTGAGGCACATCGACATCCACTACCAATCTTCTTTGGTTGAAGATCAAACCCTTACACTTACTTATAAGGGAGACTTAAGGAGTTACTATCTCTAAGCTCTCTCTCTCCCTTCCCTTTTCTTTTTCTTACAAATCATACATATTTTCTTTTTCACAGAATTTAATTGCCCAAAAGAGTTGGTGAATGTAAGAATACTTGGGTATTTATAGACCCTAAGTAGCTTCAGATTTTTAGAGCAAAAAATCAAACATACCTAGAAAAATCAGGTACGGGCAGTTTACCTACCATCAGTCATTGTCCGTCACTCGTAATCTGTGGTACAGGCGGTCCAACCGCCCTGGGTGGTTTACCCGCCGACACTTGTTGGCTGCCACCCGGATTCTATAGTATGGGTGGTCCAACCGTCGCTTACCGATGGTTTACCCGTCGAAATTTCCACAAAAGTGGTTCCCTCCACTTTTCGAATTCCGACTTGACTTTTACGTTGACCAACTCTTTGGTCAACTAATTGAGCTCAACCTGAGCTCAACCAAACCCAATAGTGGATTTGGTTGCCTCATTGAGTTGATTTGGATTCATTTCAAATCCAACTCAATTAAGACTCTAACCCTAACTATGACTCAATGATTATAATACTTAATGATCAATTAAGCCTAATTAAGACCTAACTCCCGCATACTCCAGCAACCTTTGGCAATCATGCAGCAAGTCCTCCGGTCTTCTTTCCGGTGATCTCCCTTCGCGTTCCCAGCGAGCTTCCCGATTCCTTTGATGAATCTCCTAGCGAACTTCCTGCGAGATCCCACCGCATCATCTGAACTTGGCCCGATGCCTAGGCTTTATCTTGGCCCATTATCTGGTTGTAACTTCATTGATCCTGCCATAGTTAGACTTGCATGATGCTAATTATGACTTAATTAAATACAATCATAATTATCAAAAATATCCATTACAAGACCATCCCAACTCCCGACAAGCTTTTCGGCTACCCCCGATAATCTTCTAGTGAGTCTCGATCTTCTTTTGGTGAACTCCCTTGTGCCATCCTAGCAAACTCCCGATACCCTCGGCGAGCTTTCGACACACTCTTGGCGAGTTCCGCATCGACTCGATGCATGAACTTAATCTTAGCTAACCCTGATTGTAATAATCCTTCTGTCGTAATTAATCCTATATCAATCAACTCTAACAATCCTATTAGATCAATAATTAATCAATTGATTTCATCATCAAAATATGAGATTCAACAATCTCCCTCTTTTTGATAGTGACAATCAATTAATGATAGGAGTTAATCCTAACTCCCCCTAAAATCATACCACTTAAATTTAAGAGACGCACTCACTCTTAAATTCAAGTTATCAATATTCTATACAAAATTCAACATAAATTTGCATCAAGTCATCAAATTATAAATTGTAAAATATCCAAATTATATCATCAAGTGTTATCAATGAACATTTTTCAATGTTATGTGTCATCAATATATATTTCTCCCCCTTTGTCATCAACAAAAAGGTGAAATATAGAGCTAGTAATTTCAAAAACACATGATAACATTACTCCTCCTTAGTATATGCATTAATATAGAAGACTTAAATTTAAGAGAGTCACATCCTCTTGAATCAAGTAAATCAGAGCAATAAGCATTTCAAGTATATAACCTTTCAAGTATAATAAAGATTTATATTTTAAACTTTTCAACTTATCAAGAATTTTTAAGGATTGTCATGAAGTTGAAAATATTTGAGAATTTTTCTTCAAATCATCAAGCATAGAAAATTTTCAAATCAATAAGCATAAAAAATTTTCAAGTCATAGAGTATAGAAGATTTTCAAGTCATTGAGCATAGAAAATTTTCAAGTTATTGAGCATAGAAAATTTTCAAGTCATAGAGTATAGAAGATTTTTAAGTCATTGAGCATACCTTTCTCAATAAATTTAATATATTTGAAAATTAATCTCTAGTCATCAACCATAAGGAGAGAAACAAGTGATGTGTTGTTGAATCATTTCATCATAAGAAGAATTCTTAATAAATTTTAAAAGCAATATTAAGATGAGCTCAAAAGTTCAAAAGATTTAAAGACTACTTATGTATTTCAAATATAGTAAAAGTTATCTCTTGATATATAAAATCATCTCTTATAAATTTTAGATGTGGCACATCTTCATACAATTTTTAAAAACAATAAGATACCAAATCATGGAGAAAGTTTTCAAAAATGTTATCACAAAAAGCTTAATCTCATGAAATCTAGATTGATAATTTATATATTTTCATGATTTAACATTTATAGGTCTCAATCTCAATCTTATAGATATATAAAATTCGAATAGTGAGCTCAGCACATTTTTCTCATGTAAATTTCAAGAAGATATAATGAATAAATCTAGTGAGTTTTTTCTTCTCTTTTGGGAAGTGCAAGCTATCAAATTTTTGCTTCTTTTGCATTGTTCAAGCTTGTAATTTTACAAGCTAACAAATTTTGCTCCCCTTTTGTCATTGTCAAAAAGAGGGGATGGTTACAATGTATAAAACTTTTCCCATTTCATCATTTTTTTAATATTATCACCTGAAATATATCATGAAAGATTAACATGGTGATGAGATGTATAATTTACGAAGGTAAATTGTGAATATAAAGAGACAAATTTGTAGGAGAAATAATTAAAATAAAATCTTTTGATTCATCCATAAGAATTCTTAAGTTGTCAAGTTCATGATTTGTATAAAAATCTCCTTTTAAATAATACAAAAACACATAACAAAATATTTTAATTCATAAAAGATTTCAAGTTATAATTCTAAGAAATTAAAATCATGATATCATTTTATTTCAAAATCATCAAAATGACTTTCAAGAGATTCAAAATGTAATTAATAGACTTATTATTCTCTTGAAATACTAGTGATTTTCTTTCCCTACTTTATGTGAATAAGAATGTAGAATCAAGGTAGAGAAATGAAAAATATCATATCACAAAAATATTCAATTTTAAAGATGTAAATTTTATAGATGTGAAATTTGAAACTAAGCTCAAAACTTGAAGATATTCAAGGAGATTCAAAAGTTAAGAGTTACTCATGCATTTAAAATCATCTCATGTAATTTGAATAAAAAACATCAAGAATTTTATAAGAAAGCATGATGGTAGATCAAGCTCAAATTGTAAATCAAGTATTTTGTATACATTTAGAAAGTTCTAATTTTCTTCTGCATACTTTTTCATCATTCAATATTTGCTTCTAATCATATTAAAAATTTTATCTCCTACTTTTTGTTCTTATCAAGAGAGAAATATGATTGTATAATTTTTTTCATCCATGTTCAATTTATGTCAAAAAGTATAAGAGATATCATGTCATTAAAAATTCAAATCTAAAAGATATGATTTCATTTAATAAGTTTTCTTTCCTCTCTTTTGTAAATATTACAAATGAGTCTTAGCGGATAATCTTAATTTATCCAAGATAAATATTTTTAACAGAAAAGAAAAATGATCTTAATAAAATTTTTAATTATTATTGTTAAGATAAATATCCTTTTAAAGAAAATCACAGAAATTAATAATGTGATTCCCATAACATATAAATCAAGTCAAGAAGTTAAAGGAATATTCATGATAATGTAAATCTATTTTAATTTTTAATTTATCATAATGTTAAGAAATACTAATTTTGGTGATAAGTTATACTAAGAAGAAAGTCATAAGTAATCATGTCATAAAGAATATTATTATTAAATCATAAATGCTAAGAAAATGATTTATTTTGACACATTTTTTCCTAGATGAAATTTTAAAACTTTTGAAATCTTAGGAGACAAAGTAAGAAGTATCTTGATTCTTATAGAAATATCAAGTTATAAATATTGAAAAGTCAAGATCATGTTAAGGATAAAAGTAATCTTAGTAAATAAAAAGATCTCAAATTATAATTTTTAAGATTTCAAGATCATGATTTAAGTTATCAAATAATCAAAAGCAACATATCAATGAAGTTGGATAGATTCAAACATATCCATTCTTTAAAACAAAATCATTTGAAAATATATCAAAAATCATTTTTCGAAATTTTTTAATAAAGTCATTATAGATTGTTTTCCAAAAGAAAATAGCTAAAAATTTTCTACTTTACTTTTGTAGTTAAAGAGATTCAACAATAGTATTATTTTATCTCTTGTTAAATGATTCATAGGATAGAAATATTTTTAAGATTAATTATCCTCCTTTTGATTGTTTCATATGATTTCTTTCAAGAATAATTTTCAAATCAATGATTTTTCGTTTAAGACTAAAAATCAAATTTCATTGCAACACAGTCATTACTATAAGACATAAAATATTTTTAAAGTATAAATTTAACCAATCTCAATTTTAATATTTAAATGAATCTAACTCTTTACACATAGTGCAAGGAGTTGATAAACTCATCTTAAAAATGAAGCATATATATTTTCTATGCTCTACATTCAACATAAGCATTCAATCATCATGGCATTTCAATCAATGTAACATTTGAATCAATCATTCTACAAACATAGTTAATATTTGAAGTATTTTAATAATAATCTTTATATTTAAACAAGCTAATGATTTTAACATTCACTCAAAATCCCATTTTTATAAGTTTCAATATGTTTTTCAATAACTAAGGTTCTTTGGTTCTAATTCATTTTCATACTTGTATACTCTAGCTATGTATCATCAATATTAATTGTATAATAATGAACCATTAAAAGACTTATTGTCAGTAATTTTAATTCCAATAATTTTCTTATTACTACTTAGGCTAGTAAGGTTGAAGGAGTGTTAGATCTCAAGTAATATGACTTGAGCATCTACTTTTAAAATATTTTTATTGCTCCTAACCTTGTTAGGAAACAACTTCATATTATAGGAGATTTTGATTTAGGTACCCATTTAACATAGGGTCCTTCATGAAAATTTTTATCTTTCTTTTCTAACTGATTTTCATTATATAGAGTTCTCTTTGGAATCCATACAAGATGATGAGGAGTATATTTTCTAAAAAGATATTTGTTTGTCTTATGTCCTAATTTATCACAAAAGTTACATTTAATTATTGGTGGCATATTCAATGTATGTCCTTTTACAAAGATAGTTGGCTTTTGTTGAATACTTCCAACAAAGCCTATGCCATGTTTGTTGTTAATATGACCCTTCTTGGTAAGGATCATATTTAGGTATTTATTCCCTATCTCAAATTTGTCTAATGTAGTTTTAAGCATACAATTCTTAATATTATCTAGCATATTACAGTTTAAACATGGTTTAGGTGAAGCTAAGGAGTCATACATTTCATTAAGTCTTTTAACTATAAAATCATGATCAAATTTAAGCAGTTTAAAAGAATTGCTAAGTTTTCTAAACTCATTAAATAAATCATTAAACATGTTTGATAATTCTAAGAATGAAAAATCTAAAGACTCACTAATCTCACCATTAAAGTAAGGTTCTCCACTTCTTGTTTGAGTATTTGATCTTTGGAGCTCCTCGGCTTCTTGCGTTCATAGCAAGAGGTTGTGTCCATAATTTTTATAAGGGTCAAGTTTATTAATTTTTCCGGTTCATTTTTCAAAAGTTCATGTCCAAGGTTCTCATCACTCAAGATTTCACTTAATGAGTCGTATATCATTCTTAGTTCACAATTCTTCCTATTCTTTGGAAGGTGTTCTTCAAGTTCATTTTTGTAATATATTTCATTAATTGATTCATTTATATTAGTTGTGCTTTCATGTGTGATTTTCAAAGTATGCCAAATATCAAAAGTCGAATCACAAGCGGAAACACAATTAAACTCATTCATATCGAGAGCACAAAGCAAGGCATTCATAGCCTTTACATTTAAAGAGAAAGTCTTATTATCCAAATCATTCCAATTATTCATTGGAAGAGAATACTTTTCAAATCCGTCTTCAACTATATTCCATAAATCAAATTCCAAAGAGATGAGGAAAATACGCATTTGTGTTTTCCAATATGTGTCATCCGTCCCATTGAACATGGGTGGATGTGAAATGGAATGTCCCTCATTCATCACAAAATAAGTCATTTACTCAAGTGGATGTTAATTTAAAGAGTGATAACCTTACTCTGATACCAATTGTTATGATCAATTGACACTAAGAGGGAGGGGCGGGAGGGGGTGCATGAATTAGTTCAAGCTAAGATTTTTCTTTCTAAGACAAAAGCTTTTCGAATAAGATAAAATAATAAATCTGAAGCTTTTTATTTTTTAATAAAACAAGTGAGTGATTAAAAGTAAGAAGCTGGAAAGATAATCACGTTTGAAGAAAAGAACTTATCGTTTTGCTTTCAAGGAGTTTAGTTAAGTTGGAAGCATCAATTCAACAACATTCAAGCAATGTAAATATAAAACACTTACAATTTTATAGTGGTTTGGCGCCAACGTCCTACATCCACTTTCGAGTCCTCCTTCTTGAGGCACACCGGCATCCACTACCAATCTTCTTTGTGTGAAGATCAAACCCTTACACTTGCTTACAAGGGAGACTTAAGAAGTTATTATCTCTAAGCTCTCTCCCTTCCATTTTATTTTTATTACAAATCACACACACTTTCCTTTTCACATAATTTAATTGCCCAAAAGAGTTGTTGGTGAATGTAAGAATACTTGGGTATTTATAAACCTAAAGTAGCTTCAGATTTTTAGAGCTAAAAATCAAACATATTTGGAAAAACTAGGTATGGGCGATTTACCCATCATTCTGGGTGGTTTACCCGTCGTCAGCCATTGGCCGTTGCCCATAATCTATGGTACGGGCGGTCCAACCGTCATCTGGGTAGTTTACCCACCGACACCTGTTAACCGTTGCCTGAATTTTATGGTACAAACGGTCTCACCGACAGTTTACCCGTCGAAATTTTCGCAAAGGTAGTTCCCTCCACTTTTTAAATTTTGGCTTGACTTTTACGTTGACCAGTTCTTTAGTCAACTGATTGAGCTCAACTTGAGCTCAACCAAACCTAGTAGTAGATCTGGTTGCCTCATTGAATTGATTTAGATTCCTTCTAAATCCAACTCAACTAGGACTCTAACTATGACTCAATGATTACAACACTTAATGATCAATTAGGCCTAATTAAGACCTAACTCCCACATACTCCGATAACCTCCGACAATCTTGTGGCAAGTCCTCCGATCTTCTTTCCGACGATCTCCCTTCACATTCCCAGCAAGCTTCCCGATTCCTTCTGCGAATCTCCTAGCGAACTTCTGGCGAGGTTGTTCGAACTCGGCCCGATGCCTAGGCTATATCTTGGCCCATCATCTGGTTGTAACTTTATTGATCCTACAATAGTTAGACCTGCATAACGCTAATTATGATTTAATTAAATATAATCATAATTGCCAAAAATATCCATTACAAGACCATCCTAACTCTTGGCAAGCTTTTAAGCTATCCCCGATAATCTTCCAACGAGTCTCGATCTTCTTTTGGCGAACTCCCTTGTGCCATCCTAGCAAACTCCTGATACCTTTGGCAAGCTTCCGACACACTTCTGGTGAGTTCCTAAACGTATCGACTCGATACATGTACTTAACCTTGGCTAACCCTGATTGTAATAATCCTTCTGTCGTAATTAATCCTACATCAATCAACTCTAATAATCTTGTTAGATCAATAATCCATCAATTGATTTTATTATCAAAATATGAGATTCAACACCTTCAATATGATAGGCCAATTGGTCAGCAAGGTTTTTGTCTATAAAATTATTAGTGCTGCTAATATCAATTAAAATAGTAGCATGCTAATGTTTCAAAATTTCTTAAATTTTCATGTGTAGCGAGTTAGAGTAGTCAGCTAATACATGCACTATATATGTAATAGGTCCAATATCTTGATGATCGGATCCCACATCATTAGTCTTTGATTCCTCCTTAATTGGCTCAATCGTTAAAAGTTTGTCACAACCTTCATGATCATACTCCACATTGTTAGTTTTTTATTCCTCCTTAATTGGCTCAATCGTCAAAAGTTGACCTTGTGTGTATTGGTTTTCATCATAACACGAGCATAAATTCTTTGTTGATCTTTTCTTGAGTTCTTCTCGAGTCATGTTCTATTGGGAAACCAAGCAGGAGGATTACATTCACAGTGAAAGATCAAAATAAAATAGGTTTTCCACGTAGATCAAATTATCGTGCAAAAGATTGGGTTGCGAGAAAGCCGCAAAAATAAAAAAATCACATCGAGTGAGAGATTATTTACCTAGGAGATCATATATCCTTGTTTTTCCAAATCTGGATGAAGATGATGAAGGAGGTTAAGCATCCTCCTCTCTAGTAGTATCCATATGATAGATCACCGTAGCAATACTCCTCTAATCACAATCTCAGATCTTGCAACTCTTGCGCAGAGGGAGGGAGGAGAATAAGAGGGGGTGGCCAAAGTTGCAGCCTATCAACTATGTACCTCCCCTCCTATGTATAGAGAGACATTAAAAACCCTAAGGCCCTACCTTAGTGGGTATTAGATCTCCATCCAATTATTCACTAACCTTATATTATTAGATCTCTATCAAATAATCTTCTCTGGCCTCTAATTGGGCCGCATGCAAGAAGCCCATTAGTGTAGGATCTCATTTAATGAGAATATGGGCCAATTGGATCTCTATCCAATCTTCTATTCGCTAAATCATCCACCATATGTGTGTGACTCTCTAGGCTTGATACCGAGCTCGTCGTGAGTCACTCTCATCAGAACTCTGTTAGGACTCTAGCTAGGGGAGTCCTAATTTACTTTCATTAAAGAAGGCAATCATGTAAAATTGAAGGGTATTTATGTAAATCATATCTAGCCGACCCCTATTAAGGAAAGTAAGGAGGCCGGCTAGGTTAGAATTAGTTGAGGAAGATATTTGAAGGGAGAGTAAGATGCATATTACCCTAATTAACCACCCCTTATCCTAGTTAAAGAGGGGGTTGGTTAAGGAGGGGATTAAGTTAGAATATGATTAGAAAATAATAAAGCAAAATCGGCTACCCCTATATGGGCTGGTTGGAGGTTGGACTTAGAGTTGCATTAGGAGTTGGTTAGGAGTAGAAGTCTGAAGTAGGAGTCCTCTTAGGAATTAGGGTTAGAAGGCCTATAAATAGCCTTATAATCCTCCACTTTTTATCATCAATAGAAGAGTATTCTCTAGAGTCTTTGAGCAGCAAGTTGGAGGAGGGAACCCCAATAGAGTTCGCTAGGGTTCACCCCTAAGCTTAGAATTCGCTAGGGTTCTAACACTTGATATCAAAGCAGCATTCTTAGCATCTCATTACCCTTTCACACCCATCCATCAGGCCCCCAAAGCCGTCTAAAGTAATTCCCATAATTGCTTGAAGATGATCACCAAATTCCATCGTCATCTCTACTACCATAGATCATCCCTATGAATTGCAATAGGTTCTGATTTCCTACCTTACTGCTGCTGCAATTTAGTTAATCCTATTAAAAAAATATAAAAAAATTTGTTCCTATTTTTCGCATAAACTTTTCGTTGTAAAGTTTCCATCTTTACGACGAAAGTTACGTCGTAGAATTCCAGCCGCACACCCTTTACTATTTGATTTGCTGTTGTGTTTTTACTGATCAAATTTTTATGAAATTTCTACCATGGCTTTATAACTTCCTATCCTCAGATCTTCCTTTAGTTTCGTCAAAAAATCATCAAGATAACCTACTCATCTTTTACATCCAAACTGCTACAGTTTAGATGTAAAAATATGCTACCATACTTCTTCATGATCTTTGATTTTGCCAAACCAATTGCTATTATTTCTTTCCACAAAATTTTTGTTAGAACTACCTCTTCCTTACCAGAAGATTTTTCTTAAGTTTTACTTGAATTTTTGTTGAAAATTTCTGGAAAAAAATTGTGCCTTCACTGTTGGAATTTTTTTGACGAAAAATCTACTGTAGTACATTTGTCCTTCTTCTTCTTCTTAACCCACCGAAACCCAACCATCTCGATGCCACCACCTACGACATCTTTAGGGCATCCCTCTAGCCTTAATATGTAATTATCATAACCTATTTTTATAACCCTAACACCCCCAAAAATCATAGCCCAAAATAGAAAACCATTGTAGCCAAACCCTTCTATCACCAACCGATTGTCTTTATCTTCCACCACCCATGCTATTGACCTATCAACATAAAAAAGACAAGGAAATATCTGATCTACATGTATACACCATGGCTTCCCAAGATCCAATCGATCCTAAGTTTGAAGTATTGGGATCTCGGCTTGAATCGCGGCTCGAATTACGCTTGGAGGATAAACTGCGTGCTTTGTTCACGGAATTCAAAATTGGACAACCACTGAGTCCAACAAAATCTCAATGAGGAGAGAGTTTAGAGAGGCCCCTAGAGAAGGAGGGACAACCTTCATACATGCTTCAGCCATACATGAGGGTGGACTTCCCATGATGGGAAGAAGGAGACCCGGTGGGGTGGATTTCACGCGTCGAATGTTACATCCGCTACTATCGAACGTCGGATAATTCTATGATGGAAATCACTATCATCTACCTTGAAGGAGATGCTAGTTAATGGTACAATTGGATAGAATATAATCATGGGGCTCCGACATGGAATCAATTTAAAAATGCACTACTGAACTGCTTCGGACCTACAGAGTATGAAAATATCGACGGCCAATTCGCAAAAATCTAGCAAACCTCTACAATTCAAGAGTACCAAATTGGGTTTGAGAAGCTATCCTACCTTGCTCATGATTGGACCAACCAACAATTGCTAGGTACCTTTATCAAGGGACATAAGCCGGAGATAAAAGGGGAGGTTAAGGTGCGTCAGCCCCGTACCGTAGCTATTGCAAGTTTCTTCGCCCGATTACAAGAAGAGCGGCTCAACCAAGATACCCGGAGGTTGAGAACCACTCCTAGGCCCATGGCATACAAGCCTCCTTCTATTCCCAGTCATCCTTCGCTGCCAAAAAAATTGACAAGATAAGAACTACATGACCGATGAGCAAAGGGACTTTGTTGGCATTGCGACGAACCGTGGAGTCATGATCATCACTGCAAAAAGGGCCGCGTCCTATTGATTGAACCTCTTGAAGATATAGAGGAGTAGGTCCAGGACCATAAGGAAGAGGTCACGGATGAAGAAGAATAGCCAGTTGATATTACAATGCATGCTCTTACCGGCTACGCGAACCTGCAAACGATGAAAGTGGGAGGATTTCTGAAGCAACAACTGATTACCATTCTCATTGACATCGAGAGTACTAATAATTTTATGAACATCAAGGTTGCTATCTGAATGGTCTTACCTATTGAAGATTGTATCATGTTTGATGTTAAAGTTGCCGACAGACAAATTTTGAAGTGTGATTGTCGGTGCCCGCGGGTGAAGCTTTTACTGTAGGATCAAGAAATAATCATAGATTTTTTCCTCCTCCCTCTTGATGATTATGTAACGGTGCTTGACATTGAATGGTTGATGATATTAGGTGATATTTTCTGATTTTTTTTGAAATTAATCATGAAATTTTGCTGCCAGGGAAAACAGGTGGTACTATGTGGCAAACAGGGGAGCAACATATCAACAATTTGCACACGACGAATGGAGAAAGTGTTGCACCAAATATGCAGTGACTTCTTGTACAACTTGAGCAGCAATCCAAGGGGGAGGCAACTAAAGCTGAAAACCCAAATCTAATTCCCTTGCTTGTTGAATTTTCAAATGTATTTGACGAACCACGCAAACCTACCTCCTAGCCGCTAGCATGATCATCGAATACCGATTCTTTCGGGCAGACCTTCAACAAACACTCGACCATATCAGTACCCTCATCTATAGAAGGATGAAATAGAAAAGATTGTGAAGGAGATGCTCGAAATAGGAGTCATTCGACCGAGTTACTGCCTCTACTCTTCACCGGTACTCCTTGTACCAAAGAAGGATGAAACATGGCAAATGTGCATCGACTACAAAGATCTCAACAGTATAACTGTCAAGGACAAGTACCCTATTCCAGTAGTAGATGAATTGCTTGATGAATTAAAGAGAGCACAAATGTTCATAAAGCTGGACCTTCGATCCGGATATCATCAGATACAAGTATGCGAAGAAGACATACTAAAAATTGCCTTTCGAATGCATAACGGCCACTACAAATTTCTGGTAATGCCCTTTGGTCTCGCCAATGCTCCCTCTACCTTCCAGAGCCTTATGAATGATATCTTCTGGAATTATCTTCGTAAGTTTATATTAGTTTTCTTCGATGACATCCTTATTTATAGCCCTTTTACTAAAAGTCATTTTGAGCACTTATGACTTGTTTTAACAATTCTTCGAGACCATGTCCTTTTTGTCAAAAAATTAAAGTGTAGCTTTTTTTAATAGAAGGTGGAGTATCTTGGGCATATCATATCAGAGGAAGGAGTGCCGGTGGATCCTTTCAAAATTGAAGCAATACAAAACTGGCCGACCCTAAGAAATGTAAAATCATTATGCGGCTTTCTCGACTTAACAGGCTACTATCGCAAGTTCATGAAAGACTATGGGAAGATCAGTGTGCCTCTACGTTGCTAAAAAAAGATACTTTCTAATGGTCGGATAGAGCCTCCACCGCCTTCGATGAACTTAAGACCGCAATGATGACAACGCCCGTGCTAGCACTACCCGACTTTGACAAGACTTTTGTTATTGAAGCCAATGCCTCCGAAGTGGCAATAGGTGCTATGTTAATGCAAGATGGCCACCCCCTAGCATATACAAGTAAGGTTTTATCTCCTTCCCATCTTAAGATGACTATTTACGACAAGGAGATGCTCGCAATTGTGCACGTGATGGCTAAATAGAGATCGTACTTAATCGGGCGACACTTCCAAATCATGACCGACCATAAGAGCCTGAAATATTTCTTGGAGCAGAAGATATCTTCTCCCGAGCAACAAAAATGGGTCACAAAGCTTCTTGGATATGATTATAAAATAATTTATAAAAAGAGGAAAGAGAATATTGTTGTAAATGCACTTTTACGACTACCCGAGTAAGCTAAATTTTTGGTTGTTTCACTTTCGACCAACAACTTCCTTGAGGACATTAGGATGAATGGCAAGATGATCTAGGAACCAAAAATATCATAAAGAAATTAGAGGAAGAACTAGGTTCCGTGGCTCATTACATTTGAGACTCAAAAGACCTACGCTATAATGGACGCATTGTGCTTGCGCCAAATTCTAATTGCATAAAGACCATCCTTCAAGAGTTGCATTACACACTCACGGTCGGACATTCTAGGTTCCTTAGATCCTATAAGAGAATTAAACAAAATTTTTATTGGGAAGGGATGAAAAATATTATTGCTAAATTTGTAGCATAATGTGATGTATGCCAACAACATAAAGGCGAAACATTGGTAAGCCCCGGAAAGCCACAACCTCTACCTATCCCAGACTCAATATAGATCGATATATCAATGGACTTTATCGAAGGGCTACCCTCATCATAAGAAAAAGGTATGATTCTTGTTGTTGTTGATCGCCTTACAAAGTAAGCTCACTTATGTACAGTTCGCAATCCCTACACTGCTTCCAGCATTGCCAGAATCTTTATAGAAAATATTATAAAATTACATGAGATGTTGAGATCTATTGTAAGTGATCGTGATAGGGTCTTCACGAGCAAATTCTGGACAGAATTAGTCTAAATATAGGGCATTAAATTGAAGATAAGCACAACATATCACCCACTAAAAGAGTGGACAAAGTTACTCTCTTGGGTCGAGTGGTGGTATAACACAACTTATCATTCATCCACGAAAACTACACCAAGGCTATGTATGGCTGACCTCCTCCTGTAATTCCAAAATATGTATTGGGCACCTCTGAAGTAGAACAAGTAGACAGGGAACTATTGGATAGAGACAAAATACTGAAGCTATTAAAAGATAAGTAGCTTTCTGTAGCTCAAGCAAGGATGAAACAATAATATGATCAACAGAAAGTCAAAAGAGAATTTGTAATGGGAGATTGGGTATTTCTACGATTTCATCCATACAAGCAAACATCGATCCAGACCAGAGCATCCATGAAGCTTTCACCTTGGGTTCTATGGACCATACCAGATTGTAGAGCGCATCCGGGCAATAGCATACAGATTGGACTTACCTGCCGACTCCCTTATCCATCCAGTCTTTCATGTCATGCTTGAAGCTCAAATTAGGATATGATGAGACAGTTCAAGGATACTTACCTAATATGACTATCCAAGGAGAGCTCCCAACTCAATTGGGTCACCGTACGGTGACCCACTATTGAAGGGCTAATACATGGGCGAACCTTCCGAAAGAAGAGGCCACTTGGGAGAACTATGATGATTTAAAAATCAAATTTCATGGAGCACCAACCTTAAGGACATGACTGATTTAAAGAGGGCGGGTCTGTTAGGACTCTAGCTAGGGGAGTCCTAGTTTAGTTTAATTAAAAAGGACAATCATGTAAAATCTAAGGGCATTCATGTAAATCTTATCTAGCCGACCCCTATTAAGAAAAGTAAGGAGACCGACTAGGTTAGGATTAATTGAGGAAGATATTTGAAGGGAGACTAAGATGCATATTACCCTAATTAATCACCCCTTATTCTAGTTAAAGAGGGGGTTGGTTGAGGAGGAGATTAAGTTAAAATAGCCTTAGGGGTTGGTTGAAGAGGGGGTTGCTTTATTAGGAAATAATAAAGCAACCGACCACCCCTAGATGGGCCGGTTGGAGGTTGGACTTAGAGTTGCATTAGAAGTTACTTTAGGAGTTGGTTAGGAGTAGAAGTCTTGAAGTAGGAGTCCTCTTACGAATTAGGGTTAGAATATTAGTTGGGGTCTAGAAGCCCTATAAATAGCCTTGTATTCTTTCCTTTTTCATCATCAATAGATCAATTATCTTTCAGCTCATGTAGTAGAAAACCAAGGAGGGAGGGAACCCCTATAGAGTTCCAATGAGGCTGATCCCCTATAGAGATCACCCCAAATTTATAATTTGTAAGGGTTCTAACACTAGTAGGAGTTGTCAGCATTACCTTTCCCTTACTAGTAGATTCTCCTTGAGTTTTGCTCGAATCTTTGTTTTGAAGTGCTAGAAAAAAATTCATCTATATTGTTGAAATCTTTCGATGAAAAAAAATTCTACCGCAACACCTTTTCACAATCTTGATCTTACCAAATCTTTTACTACCATAATTTTTCATGAAAATTTTGATAATATTATAATTCCCTTGCTAGTGGATTCCCATTGGGTTTTACTTAATTCCTTGTTATGAACTGCTGTAAAAAATTTTGACTATACTACTAAAATCTTTTATTGAAAAAATTATACAACAACACCTTCTTGCAATCTTTGATTTTTGCCAAAACTTTTGCTATCATTTTTTTCCATAAAATTTTTAACAACATTATCTCTCTCTTACTAGTAGGTTCCTCTTGAGTTTCACTTGAATTTTCATTGAGAATTTCTGGAAATAATTATGTCTTCACTGTTGGAATTCTTTTGGCGAAAAATCTGCTACTGCACCTTTGTCTTTCTTCTTCTTCTTAACCCACCAAAACCCAACCATCTTACTGCCACCACCCAAGATATCTTTAGGGCATCCCATTAGGCTTAAGATGTAACCATCGTAACTTATTTTTATAACCCAAACAACACCCAAAATAGTAACCTATCATAGCCTATTGCAGAATTCTATAGAACTACATTTTAGTGTTTTTTGTTGTACCCATATATGATCCTTACCAAAGGTTTCGCTGCCACCCATGTCATCTTTAGGGTAGCCCTCTATCCTTAAGATGTAGCCATCATAACCTATTTCTAGAATCCACAGCCAACTCAAACCGTAGCCTAAACAACGATCTTCCATAGCCATTGAATCTTCCATGGATCCTTACCCTCAATAGCCACCAATCCTACAAAACAGGCTTCCATCAACAACAACCCTAAGCCATCCCTCTAACCCTAAACCTCTATCACCAAACCCTCCTTACAGCCCCTATAGTAGCCCTAAATCACAGCCCCAACAGCGTAAAAAAAGAATAGCAACCTGTCAGCCCAAACCGTAACCATCTACCCATGATCCACCAACCCTTTCGGCTACCAAACCATAAAACTGTTCTATACCACTGACTAAATAACAGGAGAGGGACATTGGCATCTCAGATCTGGAGGCATGCGCAATGGCATCTTAAGGTTCAATCGATGCCAAGTTTGAGGTGTTTGAATCACGTATAAAGGATAGATTGCACGCCTTATTTGTCGAATTCGAATTGAGCTGATCTCCGAGCCCAATAAAATTCTAGCAAGGTCAAAGTTTAGAAAGGCCTCTCAAAAAGAAATAATGAGCCACTGATATGAGGCAGCCATGCATGAGGGTAGACTTCCCTTGATTGGAAGAAGGAGACCCGATAGGATGGATTTCGCGCGCCAAATGTTACTTCCGTCATCACCAAACACCAGAGGATTCCATGGTAGACACCACTGTCATCCACCTTGAAGGAGATGCTATAAGATAATACAATTGGCTTGAATACAACTATAGGACTCTGACATAGATACAATTCAAGAACGCGCCGCTGAACGGCTTTCAGCTAACCAAGTATGAGAATATCAATGAACAACTTGCCAAGATTCGACAAACCTCTACGATCCAAGAATACCATACCAGGTTTGAGGAATTATCTTAATTTGCTTGTGATTGGTTTGACAGACAATTATTAGGGACGTTCATCGAAAGACTCAAGTCGAAAATTAAAAGAGAGGTTAAAGTACGGTAGCCCCCCACTGTGAAGGCTGTAATCTCTTTCGCCTAGATCCAAGAAGAACGGCTCAACCAAGATGCTCGAAGGATGAGAATTACACCTAGACCCATGACATATGAACCTCCTTCTGCTTCCAGCCATCTTTTGCTACCAAAAAAATTGACAAGAGAAGAACTACACGACTGATCGATAAAGGGTCTTTGTTGGCATTGTGATGAACCATGGGGCCATAATCATCACTGCAAAAAGGGCCACCTTCTACTGATTGAACCTCTTGAAGACATGGAGGAGGAGGTCTAGAAGCATGAGGAAGAGGTCACGGATGAAGAACAATAGCTAGTTGATTTTACGATGCATACTCTTGCCAGCTATACAAACCTGCAAACGATTGAAGTGGGAGGACTTATGAAGTAACAATCGATCATCGTTCTTATTGATACCATGAGCACCAATAACTTTATGAATAGCAAGGTTGCTACCCAATTAATGCTCCAATTGATATTGCAGCAGGTTAGTGTTGAATCTCAGATCTTGATGATGAAATTAATTGATGGGTTTTATGATCTAACTTGTGTGTTAAAGAAAATGATGTAGGATTAACTACAAAGAGTAGTACAATCAGATGTTAGATCAGAGTCAAGTTCGAACATCGGGTCAAGGTTCGGATGATGTAATGGGAGCTCACCGAGAGTTCACCGAAGGTTGGCCGAGGTTCAGACGATGTTGTCGGGAGCTCACCGAGAACTCACTAGAAGTTTGCCAGGAAGTTCATTGGGAGTTCACCAATAGGTTGTCGAGAGCTCACCGAGTGTTTGCCAGAAGAATGTTGGAAGTTCGTTGGGAGTTCACCGAAGAAAATTGGGAGCTCATCGATAACTCACCAGAAATTTACTAGAAGTTTATCGGGAGTTCGCCGATAGGTTGGCTAGAGCTCACCCGGAATTCATTGAAAGAATGCTGGGAGTTATTGCGAGTTCGCTGAATGAAATTAGGAGCTCACCAAGGATTCATCGAAAGGATGCCGAGAGTTTACCAAGGGATGATTGGACAACGAAGATTATGTATTGAGAGTCATAGTTAGCATCATAATAAGAGTTAATTTTTACTAACTCAATTAAGAGGCCATTATACCTTAATTGGGACTGATTTGGACTTATTATAGAAGTCATTTTAGTAACCTAAGGTTAGATGAGACACGGTCTTCAAAGACACGGTCTACAAGACGACACAGTCTTTGAAGGAGTGTAAGGCGGTTGAACCACCCATATATGGTCTCCCAGACTGTCAAGCGACTGAATTGCCCAGACATGGTCTCCCAGACTATTAGGTGGCTGAACCACCCAAACACTGTCTGCCAGACTATATCAGGCGGCTGAACTGCCCAAAACATAATCTTCGAGACTAGCACCTTGGGAATACTTAAAAATTGATTGTTGGCTCTACTTTTGAAGTCATTTGGGGCCTATAAATACCCCACCCTTTCTTGCTGGTGAATGGGCAAGAATCAATAGTGAAAACACTATTGTAATCCCTTGAGTGCTCCCCTCATTTCTTCTTATGTAGTTTTTTGTTTAAGGGAGAGCTGAGAGAATTGTAAAGGTTATCTCATGAACCTGTAAAAGAAGAATAGAGCTGTAAGAGGGGTGTTTGATCTTTGTCCATTAAACAAGATCAGGAGTGGAAGTCGGTGGCCTCAAGTGAAGAGGAATCGGGAGTGGACATAGGTTAAGGGGACCGAACCACTATAAAATTAGTTTGCTTCCTCTTTTTTGCTCTTTATGTTCATTGCTTAATTGTCTACTTCCTTTGCTTGTACTCTTACAAATATCTCTATGCTTAAACATATTTTCGATATGATTTTAATTGAATAGGTATTTAAATCAAAGTGAAATTCTTATAAGCACTAATTCACCCCAACCCCCAACCACCAACCCTAACCCCAACCTCCCCCCCTCTTAGTGTTGCTTTGATCCTAACAATTGGTATCAAAGCCACGTTTATCTTTAATTGGCTTAAAATCTAAAAGAGATGACTTTTGTTGGCAATCAAAAGAGACTTTCTATCACATGTCCTCCTATGTTTAATGAGACAGACTATACATCTTGGAAAATTTGAATGCACATATTTTTTATTTCGATAGATTTTAATTTGTGGTATATTATTGAAAAAGGTTTTTGAAAGTCATCAAATCCAATAAATGATTGGAATGATTATGGAAAATAAATATTTTCTTTAAATGCCAAGGCTATGAATGCCTTATATTGTGCTCTCAACAAAAATGAATTTGATCGGATTTACTCTTGTGATTCGGTTTTTGAGATTTGGCATACATTAGAATTAACATGTGAAAGCACACTAAATCTAAATGAATCATTAAACAAAATGTCATACAAAAATGAATAAGAAGAATACCTTTCTAAGTGCAAGAAAAAATTGACATCGAGAACCTAATAACACCTTCCAAAGGATAGGAAGAAATTGGAACTAAAGAGAACACATGACTTATCGAGTGAAATCTCGAGTGATGTGAATTTTAAATATTTGACAAATAAACCAGATAAATTAATCAACATGAACTATAAAAATAATTTAAAGATAGACAAACTTCTTGCTATGAATGTAAGAAGCCAAGATGCTCCAAAGATAAAGAACACAATCAGAAAGAAGTGGAAGATCTCACACTCGTGGCCAACCATGATGAAGTAAGTAACCCACCCGAAAGCTCTTTTACTTTTAATAAGTTATTACTTTCATTTTATGAGCTTTATAATGAATTTAGAAATATTAACAAATCCTATAAATTACTTAAGGTAGAGCATGTATCATTAGTTAGTAAACTTGATGAAATACATGAAGTGGCACTATCACACAATACATGTACCAAACATGAAACCTTGCATGATACTTTACCATTACATAATTTTTGCTCTAAATGTGAAATACTAGATAGTGTTAAAGAAGAAAATATCATGCTTAAGACTATATTAAAAAAAATTAAAATTAGAAACAAATCCTTACATATGATCCTTGTCAATAAGGGTCATACTAATAGAAGTAATAACATAGACTTTGTTGGTAACATTCAACAAAGGCCAACTATTTTTGTTAAAGGATCTACCTTAAATTTGCCATTGAAAAAATATAAATTTTATGGTAGATTACCACATATGGCTTACAAATGTCCATTCAAAAACTATAGTCCTCACAAATTAGTTTGGGTTCCTAAGGGAACAATAAATAACAAAAAACCGTTAGATAAAAAAGATAAATATCTTCATATAGGTCCCAATGTAAAATAGATACCTAAATCTTTCTTATAGGTTTGTCACCAAATTAAGGCTAGAAGCAAAATGAAATAATATCTTGTGGATGCTCAAGTCATTTGACTTGATATCTAACTTACTTATCAAGCCTCCTACCTAAAATGTAAAAAAATAAGGAAAACTATTTAAATTAAGATGTTTGAAGCTTAATAATCCTTGTTTCTATTATAACAAATCTTTTTATTGGAAATAGTTATTATTATATAATTAATCTTGATGATGCATAGCTAGAACATATAAGTATGAAAACGAACTAGAACCAAAGAACCATAGTTATTGAAAAATATGTTGAAATTTACATAAATGACATTTTGATGATGATTGAATAAGAAGTTTAAAATTATTGGTTTGAATATTTAGAAAGACTATTGTTGAATGACCTAAATGCTATGAATGAGTGATGGTTTGTATGATTTGAATGTTATATTAGATAGACTTGAAATAAATAATTTTTTTAAAATTAGTTTGTCAACTCCTTGCACTATGTATAAAGAGTTACACTCATTTGCATATTGGAATTGAGATTGGTTGAATTTTTACTTTGAAGATATTTTATCATTTTGATGTGTTATTGTAATGGACTTAATAATGTTGAAGAAGTAACTTTAAATATGAGTTGTATGATTAAATGGATATTATTGAATGATAGAATTTGTGCATAGAACATTATAAAAAAGGAAAGAAAAATTTTGCTTCATTATCTAGTATTTTTGAAAATTAAAAATATATTTAATGAGAATTAAATGAGCATGGTAACTCACTCTAAAAATCATTAGAATTGGAATAAATTGGAGTTTTGGTTTGAAAATATTTTATGATTTCTTTTGGAAATGATACTTGATTTTTAGTTTTAAAAGGTTAAAAATATTTTTCTTATTTTAGTGATCTTGATGATTTCTTTTTAGATGAAACTATCATTTAGATGACAATCAATGCATGGATTTGACATAAAAGGTGAAGGGATTTTTGTATGAAATAAATCACATGGATTGAAATAACTAAAAAGAGGAAAAGTTTTTCATTGAAAATTTCTCAATCCAGCTTTTAGTAAGAGATAAAGTATTATGATTATTGTTGAATCTTTTGAACTACAAAAGTGATTTTAATAATTGAAATTTGAATGAGATTTTTTTCGGCCAAATCATGAACTTGCTCATGATTGTTGACTTGAGACATCTTATATGAGAATTATTTTTTTTACTTCTATAATTTTTCTTTTACCAAAGAGGAGACTTATGATCTTATAACTTGAATTTTCATTAAGAACTATGATCTTGATAACTTAAAATTCTATATATAAATCAAAATTTTTTTCTTTTCTTCTATGCAACGTACCATAAAAAGGATCTTATCGTGATCTTGACATTTTGAAAATAATAATTTGAGAACTTTATATAAATCAAGATTGTTCACTAGGACATTTTTGTTTCAGTAAAGAAAACTATATATATGAAACAAGATCCTTCTTATTATTTGATCTCATAAAAATTTTTTTTGACTAATATGAAATCTATCACATTAAATTATATCTTTTGGTATTCATGATTTGATATTAATATCCTTCATAATATGATTCATTTATGACTTCCTTATATTCATGTATGGTATATCACCAAATTAATATTTCTTCAATTTATGATGAGTTGAAAATTGAATGATTTTCTTTAAACTTCTCGTTTAGTTCTTTACTTGACTTATCCTTTATGAAAATTATCTTTAACCTCTATGATTTCTTTATTTTAATAGAAAAAAGAGATTTATGATTTTAATAACTATAATTTGATATTTTTAATCAAGATCATTCTTTCATTTTATTAAGAAGAATTACTTGAATGAATTATATGTATTAAGATTTAGCTTGAACGAATTAAGATTATTTACTCTCCTAGGACTCATTTTCATTATTTACAATGACTAAGGGGGAGATAAATTGCTATCTTACAATAAAATCATTAAATAAGAAACAATTTGCTTGAAGAAAATTAGATATAAAAAACATTCTAAATGCATGATTTGCTATCATGAATTTGAGGATTTCTTGATATTTACATGAGATGATATGAGTAGCTCTTATATTTTTCTCAGATTTCTCAACTTTTTGAACTATCATTTGAAATGGTTTCACTTAATTCTTTCTTCTTGACATTTACAAAAAAATGAAAATATAAGTTAAAATTCTCTTGTGATAAGACTCATGAGGTCTCTTTTAATATTTTGATTCTTGGATTCATGAATATTTTCAAATGTATCCCCCTCTTAATAATTTATTTTATTTTAAGATACTTAATTTTTGGATCTTTTACACACCCTCCCATTCTTCTTCTATTTTATTTACAAAGGGAAAGAAAACAATTTGATACGAAATGGATTACACTCTATTTTTGTTTACTAAGGGGGAGAATGGATTAGATTTCTTTCTTTGTGTAATGAATATTTATGATAAATGTGTTGACATATGTATTGAACACTTAGTATTCAAATGTGCAGTGAATATTTCTGCTTTTCTATAACAAGGAGAAACGACATGATTGATGACATATGATAAATGTTGTGTTTGAAATTTTATCATATAATAAATATTTATTTTGAACAATTATTTAGAAAATTTATGTTGAACATTTCTCCTTTTTGATGACAAAAGGGGGAGAGATAGTATGTTGATGACAAATGATAAATGGTATGTTTGAATATTTTGATAAATATTCAAAAATGATAAATATTTAAATGATAGATATTTATGATAAATGTTCAAATATGAATTGAGTATTTCTCCTTTTTGTTGATGATAAAGGGGGAGAAATGACATAATTGATGACATAAAAGAGATATTTTGATATCTTTGAAATAATTGAAATGAATGCTATATCATAATTGACGATATGGTTATATTGTGAATATAATGATTGAAATTTTTTTGTGATACCAAGAAAATAAATACTTTAAAAATTTTATAATGTATAGTATCATGAATGGTTCAATTATGAAAATACTATACTTGAATTCAAAAGTGATAGGTTCTTTTGAATTCAAGTTTGTTGTATTTATCCTATGACATATACATAGGGGGAGTTAAGGTTAACTCTATCATCAATTAGTTGTCATCATCAAAAAGGGAGAGATTGTTGAATCTTGGATTTTGACGATGAAATTAATTGATAGGTTTTATGATCTAACTTGTGTATTAAAGAAAATAATGCAGGATTAACTATGATAGTAAAGGGCAGTAAAATCAGATGTTGGGCCGGAGTCAAGTTCGAGCATCGTGCCGAGGTTTGGACGACGTAATGGAAGCTCGCCAAGAGTTTGCTAGAGGTTGGCCAAGGTTCGGACGATGTTGTTGGGAGCTTGTCGAGAACTCACTAGAAGTTTGCCATGAAATTTGTCGAGAGTTCATCGATAGGTTGCCGGGGGCTCACTAGGTGTTCGCTGGAAGAATACTGAAAGTTTGTTGGGAGTTCGCCAAAGGAAATCGGGAGCTCATTGAGAATTCACTAGAAGTATGCTGAGAAGTTCATCGACAGGTTATCTGGAGCTCGTCGGTAGTTCGCCGAAAGAATGCTAGGATTCGTTAGGAGTTCATCGAAGGAAATCGAGTGCTCGCTGGGAGTATATCGAAAGAATGCTGGGAGTTCACCGATAGACGATCAGACAACAAAGATTATGTGTTAAGAGTCATAGTTAGCATCATAATGATAGTTAGTTTTTACTAGCTCAATTAAAATATCATTAGGTTTTAATTAGGACTAATTTGGACTTATTATAAAAGTCATTTCAGTAACCTAAGGTCAGATGAGACACAGTCTTCGAAGACACGGTCTCCAAGATGATATAGTCTTCGAGGGTATGTCAGGTGCTTGAACCACTTAGACATGATTTCCCAGACTATCAGGCGGCTGAACTACCCAAATACGGTCTCCCATACTGTTATGTAGTTGAACCACTTAGACATAGTCTACCAGATTGTGTCAAGCGGCTGAACCGCCCAGAATGTAGTCTTTGAGACTAGCACCTCGGGAACACTTAAAAATTAATTTTTGAATTTAGGGCCTATAAATATCTCTCCCTTTCTAACTGGTGAACGAGCAAGAATCAAGAGTGAAAAACTTGTGAAAACACTATTGTAATCCCTTGAGTGCTCCCCTTGTTTCTTCTTCTCTAATTTTTGTTTAAGGGAGAGCTGAGATAATTGTAAAGGTTATCTCCTAAATCTGTAAAAGAAGAATAGAGCTGTAAGAGAGGTATTTGATCTTTGCCCATTGAAAAAGATCAGAATTGCAAGCTAGTGGCCTCAAGTAAAGAGGAATCGGGAGTGGACGTAGGTCAAAGGGACCGAACCACTATAAAATATGTTTGCTTGCTCTTTTTTGCTTTTTATGTTTATTGCTTAATTGTCTACTATCTTTGCTTGCACTCTTACAAATATCTCTACACTTAAATATATCTATATGCTTAAACGTATCTGTACACTTAAACGCATCTTTACACTTAAATACATTTCCAATATAATTTTTCTTAAGTGAGTATTTACCTCTTAGTGCCGCTTTGATCCTAACAGTTAGATGTTGAGGTCGCCAACGACCAAATTTTGAAGTACGATGAAAGATGTTCGCAGGTAAAATTGTTGTGATAGGACTAAGAGATACTTACTGATTTGTTTCACGTTCCTCTTGATGATTATGAGGCCATGCTCGACATATGGCTAACTATACTAGGTGATGTTTCTTAAAATTTTTCTAAATTTATTATAAAATTTTTCAGCCATGAGAAACAGAGATCCTAGAGAGCAACATAACGATGACTTGCACGCAGCAAATGGAGAAAGTTTTGAACAAAAAAAATAATAGCTTCTTGATACAACTTCAGTAGCACTCTATGGGAGAGCCAATAAAATTTGAAGACCCAAGCATACTCTAATTGTTTGCTAAATTTTTAGATATTTTCATCAAACCGCGTAGCCTTCTTTCTAACCATAGGCATGACCACCAAATTCTGATTCTCTCGGGCAAACTAGTAGCAAACTCTCAGCCATATTATTATCTTCACCTCTAGAAAGCTGAAATAAAGAGTACTGAAGGTAAGATGCTTGAAACAGAGATCATTCAGCCAAGTTGGAGCCTCTACTCTTCGTCGGTGCTAGCATTACCTGACTTCGATAAAGTATTTATTATTGATGCATCAGGAGCTAAAAATTATGTTATCCACATGCAAGATAACTAACCTCTAGCCGACATTAGCAAAGCCCTCACTCTAAATTACCTGAAGCTACCAATCAACAACGAGGGTATGCTAACATATATCGAATTTTTGGCTTTGTATGATATAGGACAACAAGACAAAGAGGAGATGAAAGTAATTCCTAAAAAATTATAGCTTCTGCTCCTCCAAACTCAGATCGAGCTCACCTTACCATAGACTTTACTTGAAGGCAGCTATCATCATAGAGGAAGGCCTGACTATCATTAAAGAACAATCACACACCAGCCTGTATAAGAAAGAAACAACCACCTGACAAACGCCGGAATAAAAGAAAGTTTGTTACCAAAGATCGAGTCTTTCTCCATATCTATCCCTACCAGTAGAAATATATGAAGACTTGAGCCTCACGGAATTGGTCTTCCAATTTCTTTGGACCCTACAAAATTGGAGATCACATTGGAGCTGTAAATTGTGGATCAGACTTACGCAATAATTAAAAATTATAGCTCATCCTCCAGGAATCTCATCGCAAATGGAAGTTTAGAGAGGATAACTCAGCCCCGATTTATGCACCTGACACCCAAGTTGATAAAAAGGCCCAGGTTTAGTTGATGATTGTATGGGATCACGGGATCGTGACACTTCACCATCCAGTCACTGCTACTAATGCTGGATCCCAGGAGCAAGATATGCATATTATAGGGCCACGAGGGACCCTCGTGAGGAATTGTATATCATGACCCAAAGACATAGAGCTCAGCCTTGAGGACAAGACTGATTTAAAGAGGTGAGTCTGTTAGGACTCTAGCTAGGGGAGTCCTAATTTAGTTTCATTGAAGAGGGCAAACATGTAAATCCTATCTAACCGATCCTTATTAAAGATGTGAGATTAAGATGCATATCACCCTAATTAACTATCCCTTATCCTAGTTAAAGAGGAGTTGGTTGAATTAGAATAGGATTAGGATTAATTTGGAGGTTGCTACTTAGAGTTGCATTAGGAGTTGTTAGGAGTAGGAGTCTTGGAGTGGGAGTCATATTAGGAGTTAAGGTTTAGAAGGCCTATAAATAGTTTTGTAATCATCAAATTTTCTTCATGAATAGATGAATATTTTTTGCACCCTTTGAGCAGCAATTTGGAAGAGGAAACCCCTACAGAGTTCCAAGAAGGCCGATCCCCTATGGAGATCACCCCAAGCTTAAAATCCGCAAGGGTTCTAACAGAATGCATCTTTTTGGTGAAAAAATCTGAAGAAGCAAAAAAAAAACATGAGGGGGAAGAGTAAGATCATAACATGAGAAAAAATGAAAAAGGAGTTGAAAAGAATACTTACTGACAATTATAAGGAAGAAATCTTTCTCAAAATCTATGATTTTAAGCAACAAAATCTATGTGTGGAGTAATACATAACAGAGTTTGATAATCTTATGTTAAAAGGAGAGCCTATGGAACCAGAATAATAGCCCATTACAAGATACCTAGGAGGTCTAAAATATAAGATTATCAAAGTAGTTCAACTCCAAATGTATTGGTCTTTAAACGATATGAGTAAATTGGCTTTAAATGTGAAGAAACAATAAAAGTTTGAAAGAGGTTCTCGATACAGGGTGAAATATGACTGACTATACGAGAAGAGAAAATTCTAAGTCTACTCTCCAAAGCAAAGTAATATCGAAGAGGCAAGACAAGGGTGAAGGATCAGCTGACAGCAAACTACCACCTAATTATTCTACACCTAATGGCCGAAAATGCTTCAAGTTCATGGTTTTGGGCATTTTACTTTATATTGTCCAAATAGGAGGATTGTTACATTAGTTGAAAAACATAGTGATAAAGAATGAAATGAAGCCAATGACAAACCAAAATATGATAATAATGAGAAAGAGGATACTTATGCTGATCCTGGTTTATTTATTATGTTACAACTTAGCTCATAAGTATCCTATGTGATTGAGGATGAAAGTTGGATAAGAAAGAATGTGTTTCATACCAAATATACCTCTCATGACAAAGTCTGCTTGGTGATTATTGACAGTAACAACTTTGAGAATGTGGTATCTTTGGAGATGATACAGAAGCTAAAGTTGGACATAATCTCTCATCTGCATCCTTACCAATTATGCTGGCTGCAAAACAAAAATGAACATTAAGGTAACTAAAAGATGTTTAGTTCCAATTTCTATTGGCAAGTATCATAAAGATGAAGTATGAAGTGATGATGCTCCTATGGATGCTTATCATTTGCTATTGGTTAGACCTTGGCATTATGATAGGAGGGTATTGTTTGATGGCTATAAATATACTTATTCTTTTAAAATGAATGAAAAAAAGATTATCTTAGATCCATTATAGCCTTCTAGAATCAATGCACCAAAGAAGGATATTAGTGCTTTTATGTCCGATAGTGAAGGTAAGGGTGAATTGGAAAGGGGTGTCATATTTCGGTTCTAGTAGTCGTAAAAGAGAATGAATATCACAATGAGCCACTGGCAAACATAAAACCAATCTTGGAGGAGTCTTAAGACATTATACTGGAAGAGATTCCATATGATCTTCCACTATTGAGAAACATTCAATATCATATTGATCTTATTCTGGGGGCTATCCTACCTAACAAGGTAGACTACAGAATGAGTCCCAAGGAGTATGAAGAACTTAAAAGGCAAGTAGATGAGTTGGTGAAAAGTGGGTTGATTCAGGAGAGCATGAGTACTTGTGTTGTTCTGGCCTTATTGGTGCCTAAGAAAGATGGTTCTTAGAGAATGTATGTGGATAGTCGTGTCATCAACAAAATCACTATTGACTATCATTTTCCCATTTCAAGGTTAAATGATTTACTTGATCAATTATATAGTACTTATATTTTCTCTAAAATTGATTTGAGGAGTAGCTATCATCAAATAAGAATGTGGCCTGAAGTTGAGTGGAAAATATCATTTAAAACTAGAGAAGGCTTGTACGAATGGTTGGTTATGTCATTTGGGCTATCTAATGCTCATAGTACTTTTATGAGATATATGAATAATATACTTAAGCTATGCATTGAGATATTTTGTTGTGATTTATTTTGATGACATATTGGTGTACATCAAGAGTGAGGAAGAGCATATGAATCATCTTAAGAAGATTTTTCTTATTTTGAGGCAGCAAAAACTTTATGCTAGTATAAAGAAGTATGCTTTTTTTACTCCTAATATAAAGTAGATTTTATGTTGTTTCAAAAAATAGAATTATGATGGATCAAAGTAAAGTAGAAGTTATTCTTAATTGGCCAACACCAACTTCATTACATGATGTGAGGAGTTTCTATGATTTAACTTCCTTTTATAAAAGATTCATCAAGGGTTTTAGCTCGATTATTACTCCAGTCAGCAGATGCCTGAAAGGTGATAAATTCAAGTAGACTAATGAGGCTGATGAAGCTTTTGGGCTATTAAAAAGAAAGGTGACCGAAGCTCCTACTTTGGTACCATCTAATTTTTGATAAAGTGTTTGAGGTTGAATATAATACCTCCAATATGGGAATTGGTGCTAGTTTGAGTCAAGAATAAAATCTTATTACCTTTTCAATGAGAACATGAATGATACAAGGAGGAAATATTCTACCAATGACAAGGAGTTCTATGCTATTTATTGAATTTTATCTCATTGGAATCTGTATCTTTTTACCCAGCCATTTGTCTTATATTCGGATCATAAGGTATTGAAGTTTATTAATCACCAACACAAGCTAAATAAGGGGCATACAGCTTAGGTGGAGTTCCTAAAATCTTATAAGTTATAATCAAGCATAAATCTGGTGTTCAAAATATAGTTGTTGATGCATTAAGCAGAAAATATTCTTTAGTATCAGCCATGGAAGTCAAAGTAGTTGGATTTGAGACATTCAAAGATCTCTATCAAAATAATATAGATTTCAGCTCAATTTAGTAGAATTACAAATCATATTTTTTTTAATAATTTTTTATCTTTGATGGATTTCTTTTTTAGGCTAATGCCTTGTGTATTACATCTTGTTCTTTGGGACATGTAATTCTAGCTGAAGCTCATGGTGGTGCTTTGAGAGGACATTTTGGTAGGGATAAAACTCTAGCTCTTATTCAATCAAATTTCTATTAGCCTAAGATGTTCAGAAATGTGGAGAGATTTATAAAGCAATGTCGAGTGTGTCATTTGGCAAAAACAAGAAGCCAAGATTCAGGTTTGTACACTCCATTGCTAGTGCCTAATGCTTCATGAGAAAATGTAAGTCTTGATTTCATCTTGGGACTACCAAAAACTCAAAGAAACAAATATTCTATCATGGTTGTTGTTGACAGATTCTCAAAGATGTCTCACTTTGTTTCCTATAATAAATCAAATGATGCATCTTATATTGTTGATTTGTACTTCAAGTAGATTGTTAGATTGTGTGACATTCTAAGAACTATGGAGTCTAATAGAGACATAAAATTTTTTAGCCATTTTTGAAGAACTCTATGGAGAAAACTGGGTACATCTTTGGATTTCAGTAGCTCTCATTATCCACAAACCGATGGGCAAACAAAGGTAACGAACAGAAGTATGGAAAACTTGTTTAGAAGCTATGTTGGCAAGAACATTAAGTAATGGGATCTCATTCTTCCATAAATTGAGTTTGCTTATAATCATTTCATGCATTAGCACTAGTAATAGTCCTTTTAAGGTTGTTTATGGTGTTAATATTTGGATCAATTGGCACTAAGAGAGGGAGGGTGAATTAGTGCAAATGTAAAATCACGTTTTAAAGAAAACTTTTCGTTTAAGTAAAATCAGAATCAGAAGCTTTTCTTAGACTTGAAGGTGAACAAGTAAACGATTTAAAACACAATCAAAAGATGATGCTCTTGCCTTTTTAATTAAGAATAATTGAAAGTAGTAAATAAGACAAGTAAAAAAAAGCACTCACAATTTTATAGTGGTTCAACCCCAATCTTGGCCTACGTCCACTTCCGAGTCCTCTTCTTCGAGGTCTATCAGTGTCCACCACCAATCTTCTTTTGGTGAAGACTAAACCCTTATAGGCTTTCAACTCAAGAGAGACTTCTTATAAGAAATACAATACTTGGCTCACTCCCTTCTCTCTTTTCTTTTTCTTGCATATTTTTAGCACCCAATTTTTCACATAATTTATAGCCCAATTATTATGCAAAAATCTGTGCTAAATGTAAGAAAACTCGGGGTATTTATAGACCCCAATTGGCTTATGAAGAATGGACCCAAAATTCAAACACACTTGGAAAATCCAAGTACTAGTGGTACAACCATCGATGCCAAAGGTACAACCACCAAAAGCTATCCGAAATCCTGGGTGGCGATGGTATAACTATCGGCTTGGATAGTCCAATGGTCAATAGGAGGTACAATTGTCTACCTGGGCGGTACGACCAACACTCACCAGCAGTACAACTGCCATGATTTTTGAAAAAGTGATTCGCTTCACTTTTCCAATCTCGACTTGTACCTCTTGTTGACCACTTCGTAAGTCAACCAATTGAGCTCGACCTAAGCTCAATCCACTCTCCATAGTAGACCCGGTTTGCTTCATTATAGTTAATTTGGATCCCTTTCAAATCTAACTCAAGTATGACTCAACCTTAACCGATGCTAACTATAACTTAATTAATTATAATCAACATGGCCATCAAATCCAATTCAAGACCTTCTTAACTCCCGACAAGCTTTTCGACTACCCTCGACGATATTCCGACGAGTCTCGGTCTTCTTCTGGCGAACTCCCTTGTGCCATCCTAGCAAGCTCTCAATGCACTCCAGGCGAGTTTCCAACTGCATCATCCTCACTCCAGCCCGATGCCTGGACTTGACTTTGGCCAAACCTCTGAATTTAATTTTTTCTTGTTATAGTTAATCCTGCATCAATCAACTCTAACAACCTTGTTAGATCAATAACCTATCAATTGATTTCATCATCAAAATATGAAATTCAATAATCTTCTCATTTTTTATGATGACAATCAATTGATGACGGAAGTTAAACCTTACTTCCCCTAAATCCATGCCATAATAAAAATAAGAAATATTTAAATTCAAGAGAACTAAACACTCTTGAATGAAAGTATCATATCATCTATTCAAATCTTGAAATGATATAAAATGAATTTCTAAATTATAAAGTTATACATGATACATGATCCTTATCTCAACCATTCATGAATCATCAAATTTTCAAAGTATATAACATGAATTATGCATCAATCATACATTAAGTTAAATTTCTCTTTCTTAAGTCATCAATTATTTCTCCCCCTTTCTTTATCAATAAAAATAGGAGAAATATCTATTTTTCTACATGTGTCATCAATATGTCATTTCTACCTCTTTGTCATCAACAAAAAGGTGAAATGTTATAGCAAATGATTTCAAGACACATGTGTCAATAATTTTCTCATGAAATTTTTTTTGCTTATTGACATGTATGTATCATTTTTGTGTCATTAATTCTATATTTCTCCCCCTTTATCATCACAAAAAAAGAGGTGAAATAACAAGCAAATAATTTCATGATAAATAAACTCATCATATATCAAAATTTTTATATTTTTATAAAATAAATTTTGCATTGCTCCCTCTTAATAATATAAGATAAAATCATAATTTTCATATAAATTTTTTTTCTTTCTTTGAATAATAAAGAATAAACAACATAGGAGAGTAAAGAACATCATATCACAAGAATAGTGCTCAAAACCTCAATCTTATATATGTAAATTTTGAAAAAATTATTTTAAAGGTGAGTTCAAAAATCTGAAAAATCCAAGAAGAATCAAGAGTCATTCATGCATTTAAATTATGTAAACTTCAAACAAAAATAGCAAATCATGTCTTTTGAATATTATCTTTATTTAAATTTTCTTCCCCTTTTTGTAAACAAGTAAAAACAAGGAAGGGGAGTGAAAAACATCATACCATAAACTCAATTTTATAAATATAAATTCTGAAATAAAAAATCAAGAGCTACCCATGTAATTTAATTCATCTTATGCAAATTTCAAGCAAGGTAGCAAATCAAGCAAATCAAATATTTTGCATGCAAATTTTGATAAGAAGTGTAATTTATAAAGGCCAATAAATCCAAAGGAAAATATGATAATACATCAAGCTTAAATTGTGAATTATGCAATTCACATATATTTATTTAGAAAATCTAAAATTCAAAATTTTATTCTAAGCAAATTATTTCTCATTCAATGTTATCATATCCAATTTTCTTCTAATCTATCTCCCACTTTTTGTCATTGAAAAAATATGATAGTATAATTTTTCTTTTTACATCTATATCCAAATTTATAATCATGAGTATAAAGAAATCATGTCATTAAGGATAAAAGATCAAATTGTAATTATCAAAGATATAATTTATTTTAATAAATCTCTCTTTTTTTATAAATAATGGAAATGATTCTTAGGGGGTTAAATTAACTCATCCAAGATAAATCATAAGACCCCAATTCATTTAGATAAATCTTTTTAATAAAAATGAAGAATAATCTTGATAAAAATCTTGATTATAATTGTTAAGATCATAAATATCTCTTTTATTAAAAAGAAAAAATCATATAGATTAAACATGATTTTCAGTAAGAAAATGTTCATGATAAAATAAAACTCTTTTAATTTTAAACATATCACAAATTTAAAAAATATTAATTTTGATGATAAGTTATACCATTCATGAGTTATAAAATAAGTCATGTCAACAAAGATATTAATATCAAAAGACATTCATGAATATCAAAGGATATTATTTAATTTAATAAATCTTCTCTTAGATGATAAATTGAATTTTAAGAGATCAAATAAGAAGGATCTTGATTCATATAAAAATATCAAGTTATAAATATTAAGAAGTTAAGATCATAATTACAATGAAAACTTTTCTTTAGTAAGTTGCAAAGGAGACATAGGATAATAAATAAAAGAACAAGATCATAGTTCATTTTGATAATTTTCTAAAATATAAGAATCATGGTAAATGATCTTGATTTATATGAAGATCTCAAGTTGCAATTTTCAAGATTTCAAGATCACGATTCAAATTAAAAGCTTTTTTAAGTTTAAATCATCAAATCAATTTTATGGTTAAGAGATTTAATAATAATGATATCACTTTATCTCTTATTGAAGATTAATAGGATAAAAATATTTTCAAGAATAGTTATCCTCCTTTTTAGTTGTTTAATGTGATTTGTTTTAAGAATTTTTTTCAAATCAATGAGTTATCATTTAAGATCAAAAACTAAATTTCATTTTAGAAGGAATCATCAAGGTCATTACTATAATACATCAAAATAATTAAACATCTTTAAAGCAAAAAATTTAACCTATCTTAATTCCAACATTTAAATGAGTCATAACTCTTTACACATAGTGCAAAGAGTGGATAAACTCATTTTCAAATTTTTATTTATTTTATGTTCAAATTCAAAAGTAATATATCAATCTTCTTTAGATCAACATATAACCAATCCAACATTTCAATCATTCATGCCAATAAATTTTAATCTATCATTAAAATTCTTTTTTTCATAAATTTTAACTTAGATAATTTTGCACAAAACTTTCTTCATTCTAATTCTAGCAATGCAAAAGTCATGCGCCATTGAAAACAATCAAAATTAACTTTATTACCATGAACTATTAAGATAATTTTTGTTAAGGATAAGGATATTTTTTAAAAAAAATTCCTTCTCATTTTAATTTTTCAACCACATAAAGCATGATTTCATATATTAAAATTTTCAAATTTAGCATTTAATAATTCCATTCAATTTTGTGTCAACATATAACATTACAAGTCAATACAAGCATACAAGCATAATCAAAATCTCTTTTTCATATACTTCAACTTAGATAATTTTATACTAAACTTTCTTTATTCTAATTTCAGCATGCTCTAACTATGCAAAATATCATGCATCATTGAGAACAATCAAGATTAATAAATCATCTAGAGATTCATTCCTACTAATTTTATTTTTAATATTTTTTCTTATTATTACTTAGGCTAGTGAGCTTGAAAGAGTGCTAGATTGCAAGTTATATGTCTTGAGCATCTAACTTCAAAATATTATTTAAGACTCCTAGCCTTGTTAGGAGATAAATTTATAATATAAGAGGTCCAGGTTTAGGTATCTATTTTACATTGGGTCCTTCATGAAAAACTTTATCTTTCTTATCTAATAGTTTTCAATTGTTTGTAGTTCTTTTGAGAACCCAAACTAATTTGTGATGACTATAATTTCTAAATAAACATTTGTTGGCTTTATGTCCTAGATTTTTATAAAAATTATATTTAACTTTTGATGGTAAATTTAAGATAGGTCCTCTTATAAAAATAGTTGGTTTTTGTTGAGTGTTACCAATAAAGCCTATACCCTTTCTTCTATTAGCATGGCCCTTATTAGTAAGGATCATATTAAGGAATTTATTTCTTATTTCAAAATTTTCTAACATTTGTTTAAGGATGATATTTTCCCCTTTAACATCATATAGTATTTCATATTTTGAGCAAAGATTATGTGATGATAATGTATCATGCACTTGATCAAATCTACTAACTAACGAATCATGTTCATTCTTAGCAACTTATAAGATTTACTAATTTTTTAAATTCATCAAACAATTTATAAAACATATTTAATAATTTGATAAAAGAAATACTTAATGAATTACTAACCTTATCTTAGATCGCTATGAGCACAATATTCTCCACTTTTTCTTGATTGTGCTCTTCATCTTTGGAGTGTCTCTGCTTCTTGCTTTCATAGCAAGAGGTTTTATCCAATTTAAGTTCATTTTTATAATTTTTATTTATTAATTTATCTGATTCATTTGTCAAATATTCAAATTTTTCATCACTCGAGATTTCACTCGATGAGTCATATATTCTCAGTTCTATTTCTTTCCTGTTCTTTGGAAGGTCTTCTTTTGTTCTCAGTTCACTATCCTTCCTGGTCTTCGGAAGGTGTTTTTCAAATTTATTTTTACGGATCATTTTATTTAATGGTTCGTTTGATTTAGTTGTACTTTCATATGTGATTTTTAATTGATGTCATATATCAAAAACCGAATCACTAGAAGAAACCTGATTAAACTTATTTTTGCTTAAAGTACAAAATAAGGCATTCATAGCTTTGGCATTTAAAGAAAACATATAATTTTCATAATCATTTCAAAAATTTATTTGATTGGATGACTTCTAAAAACCATTTTCAGTAATATACCATAAATCAAAGTCTATAGAAATCAAGAAAATACAGATTCAAATTTTTTAAGAGGTGTTGTCTGTCTCATTGAACATAGGAGGACTTGTGATGCATTGACACTCATTAATACCAAACAAAGTCATTTAATTAAATGAGTATTAGTCCAATGAGTAAGACCTTGCTCTGAATTAGCGCAAGTGTAAAATCTTAAAGAAAACTTTTCATTTAAGTAAAACCGGAACCGGAAGCGTTTCTTGGACTTAAAGGCAAATAAGTAAATGATTTAAAACACAGTCGAAATATAATGCTCTTGCCTTTCTAATTAAGAACAATTGAAAGTAGTAAATGAGATAAGTAAAGAGCACTCACAATTGTATAGTGGTTCGGTTCCAATTTTGGCCTACGTCTACTTCCGAGACCTCTTATCCGAGGTCCACCAGTGTCTACTACTATCTTCTTTGGGTGATGACCAAACCCTTACAGGCTTTTAACCCAAGGGAGACTTCTTACAAGAAATACAATACTTAGCTCACTCCCTTCCCTCTTTTCTTTTTCTTGTATACTTTTAACACCCAATTTTTCACACAATTTTTAGCCTAATTATTATGCAAAAACCTATGTTAAATACAAAAAAAACTTAAGGTGCCAAGCGCTTCGAGTTAAATCAGACGACCAAACTAATTTTTAACTCATTAATGCACTGATATTAGCTTCACAGACATTTCTTTCTGTTGTCGCTATCACTGCTGCTACCTCTCTCTATCGGTGCTGTTGTCCCTGCTCTTCGCTATCGTTATT
Source organism: Ensete glaucum (assembly GCA_021527575.1). Lineage (NCBI taxonomy): Eukaryota > Viridiplantae > Streptophyta > Magnoliopsida > Zingiberales > Musaceae > Ensete > Ensete glaucum. Next base: position 37,921,490 of record CM038553.1, on the reverse strand, counting down.
GCTATCACTACTCTCCGTGTCACTGCTCTCCGATATCGTTGCCACTATCGATGTCACTACTATTGCTTTGAGTAATTAGCTTCATCCCTCAGTTAGCAATCTCATCTCTACTCTTTTGATATTCTTCTCACATCGATTCGACTTAATATATTATTAATAATATACTATTAACAATATACTGTTAATAGTATATTAACAATATAATAATATATTATTAATAATATGTTAATAATAATCATATTCTTCGCTCGGACGAGGATCTAATGTCTTATTATTTTGGGACTATAGCGACTAGCACTTCTTAAATCAAATGTTTGAATCAAATTAATCAGATAAAAGGTTCTGGTTGAGCTGTTGGTCTGTGGTTTGATTTCTTTTTTTTTTTTTCTTTCATGTTGCAGCATGTTTGACTGAAGTTAATACCATGTAGGTACTCGTCATTGGATAGAATTACTGTTAAAGTAATGTCATATTCTGGCCAGATGGCAAATATCACAAGAGTTTCGTGTAAGTTTTAGCTACTCTTGAAAGTTATGTAAATTATTTTTCTTATTTTCTGAATAAATGGTTTTCCGAGTTACTTCTTGTGTTTTTCATGCATGTCATAAACTTTTGTACTTCTCCCATTACGTTAAGTACTTCTCCCATTACGTTAATGGGCATATGAAAAAATATCATTTCTGTTTTTCATGCATGTCCTAAACTTTTGTACTTCTCCCGTTACGTTAAGGGGCATATGAAAAAATATCATTTCTTCTGTTTTTCTTGGGTCTTTCATATTTATTTCTTATTTTAAACTTGGATTTATATGATAGTATTTTCTAAATATAGAAAACATACATAAGCATATGCTTATGATGTTAGTTGTCAAGGAATGAAACTTTGGATTTCAAACATCACACTTGGTATGTATGTGACTTTTTAATTTCTTTTAGGAGGCATTTATCTTTTCTTCTTTATAATATTTAAGGAACTTACATTGCTATAATTTTCTTTCAGAGGTTGAAGACATATACAAATGAGGACAACCTTTACTATGAACGGATGCTATATATATTTTTTTTTCAACGAGAAAAAGAGAAGTAATGTATTTCTATATTTGGTTTGTTTTTGTTTTTGTTTTCCTTTTTAACAGAAAAAATGGAATATTCATACTCTCTCACTCTTTGTAATTTAAGTTCTATTTATAACATTTATTTTCTTTCACTTTTATGAGCTGACGTTGTATGCAGTTTTGATGTATATCATATGTATTTTACATCTGACATCCATACAAACCTTTTCCAGTTTTCTTGTTTTCTTCTCCCAAGTTGAAGAAAGAGAATTGAATGGTTCAGCCACCAATGTAACGAAGAAACCCTAAGATAAGACATAAGACATTGCTTTAAGATAGGAGAGAGCACAATCAACATTTAGTTCGTCCACATGTTCTTTTCGGTAATTCACAATTTTAGATTTGTAATTGCCATCAGAATATGCAATAGTTTTCCAAGTTTTACAAAATAAATAGCTGTTTCTGATATTTGCTTCGGAGGTACATTCTAAATTCTCAGCATGTGGTGTTTAAGATGAGAGAGATTACAATCAAGATTTAGTTCTATAGTCCACACCAGTGACTTAAAAATTACTAAACACTAGGGTCCCAAAACGTTCGAGCCATTATGCATTCGCCCAAACGATATGAGATATTAATATTAAATTATAAAATCTAAAGTATAAACTACAAAGTCACAATGTTACATTAACAAAAATCTCAAAATTTAAAATAATAAAATTTTACATCAAATTCATTCATCATAATCAATATTATCATCATTCTTAAACAAATCATCTTTATTGAGTTCGTCCTTTTCCTATGTTATTATTAGTAATAACATAGTAATATACTGTAAATGAAATTATCAGTTATAAAATTTATATCATTATTAGCAATAACATAGTAATATACTATAAATAAAATTAATTATATCAAATTATTAATATCTAGGGATGTAGTTGTCTTGGATCGATTTGTCATTGAAGTTCAAAAAAGACCTTCAGCATTTTCTAGCCGACCACTTCTTTACTAAGGGGTGGTAGCTAGATTAGGGTTTATTATATTCATGACTCAATTGACTCTGACCCGTATGCAACTCTGACTCATAATCAAACTTCAATTTAGTCGAATCCTAACCCTACTAGGATTTGGGCTAATTTATTACAATAGACTAAAATCTTCTCCTAACCGACCTAAATTAGCCCAATCTAAGAAATCGACTCAATCGACTAAGACCTGACTCAGTTAGGGTCCTAATAAACCTACCATCTTCAAATCAGCATTGTCCTCAAGGTTGAGACTCCATGACTCTAGGTCCTGATCTGCAGCTCCGCATGAGGCTTCCTCGTAGCCCTTGTAGATGGCACACCATAATCCAACAGTCCAGCATTAGCAGTAGTGTCTGGATGGTGATACGTTACGATCCCGCGATCTCATGCAATTATCAACTAATCCTGGGCCTCCTCATCAACTTGGGTATTGGGTGACATTTTTGGGCTGAGTCATCCTCTCTAAACTTCCATTTGTAGTGAGATTCCCAGAGGATCAGTTGCAATTTTGCATTAGTGTGCAGATCTGATCTACAAGTTACAGCTCTAATGTGATCTCCAATTTGTAAGGTCCAAATAAATTGGGAGACCACTTTCGTGAGGCTCGAGTCTTTATTGATTCCTGTTGGTAGGGCTGAAGACAAAGGAAGACTCGATCATCAATAGCTTCCTTCTACTCTGGTATTTGTTGGGGGGATGTTTATTTCTTGCATGGGCTGCCACTTGATTATTCTTTAATAGTAATCAAGCATTTTTTTGGAATAATGGCCGCCCTTTGATAAAGTCCCCAGTGGTGTGCGCCCATTCTAAGTCTAAGGTGGATAGGAGCTGTAATTTTACTGAGCTTATTTTTATCTCTCCTTCGTGTTGTTGACATTTATCATGTAAAATTTTAAATTCAGTAGTAATTAGTATCCCATTACAGATCAGATGTATCATGTGAAGTGTAGCGAGAGCCTCATTGCATGTTAGGAGTCATTCATCTTGCATGTAAATACCACAAATTCTAGCTTCCAATGTGTCAATCAAAACACTGTCGGAGTCGGGTAAAGCTAGCACCAGCGAAGAGTAGGGGTTACAACTTGGTCGAATGACTCCTGTTTCCAGCATCTCCTTTAAAATATTCTCTATTTCATCTTTGTGGAGGTAAGGATAATGATATGTCTAAGTGTTTGTTGCTGGTTTGCCTAGTAAAATCAGAATTTGGTGGTTATGCCTTCGGGTAGAAGGTAGGCTGCATAATTCGGTGAAGATGTCTTAAAATTCAGCAATAAATTAGAGAATGTTTGGATTTTTAAGTTTTGTCAGCTCCATCATATGTTGTTGTTGGAGTTGCATTAGGAAGCCACTATTCACTTTATGCAAGACATTCTCTATTTGCTGTATTGAAACTATCATCACATTGCTCCAGTGTTTCTCGCGTAGGATCACATGTTTCCCATGGCTGAAAATTTTCATAATAAATTTGAAAAAATTTCAGGGAACATCATTTAATATTGTCAGTCATTCAATTTCAAGCACGGCCTCATAATAATAAAGCAGGAGGAGGAAGAAATATACAGTTATCTCCTGGTACTACAGCAATAATGTCACCAATGGGCACTTGCGGTCACACTTTAAAATTCATCTATCAGTGACCTTAACATCAAATCTACTATAATCCTCAATATGTAAGGCTATACGAATAGCAACCTTATTGTTCATGAAGTTATTAGTACTTCCAGTATCAATGAGAATGGTGATTGGTTGTTGTTTAAGAAGTCATCCCACTTTCATCGTCTGTAGGTTCGCATAGCCGGCAAGAGCATGCATCACAAAATCGGTTGATTATTGGTCTTCCTCCATGACCTCCTCCTCCATGGTTTTAATGAACTCCATCAATGGAAGGTGTCCCTTTTTGCAATGATGGTCACGACTCTATGATTCATCATGATGCAAACAAAGGCCCTTCGTCGATCTATCGTGAAGTTCTCTCTCGTCAATTTCTTTAGCAACGAAGGACGACTGGGAGTAGGGGTGCTAGAGGTTTATATATTGCTAGTTTAGGAGTATTTCTCATCCTTCGAGTGTCTTGGTTGAGCTGCTCCTCTAGGATTTGAGCGAAGGAAACTACAGCAATCACGGTGCGGGGCTGCCACGCTTTAACTTCTCCTTTTATTTCTGGATTAAGTCCTTCGATGAATATCCCTAATAATTATTTATCAGATTAATCATGAGTGAGGTAAGATAATCTTTAAACCTGATCTAGTATTCTTTGATCATGAAGGTTTGTCGAATCTTCATGAGTTATTTATCGATATTTTCGTACTTAGTTGGTCCAAAGTAGTTCAACAGTACGTTCTTCAATTGTATCCACTTCGAGGCCCCATTGGTGTATTCTAGCCAATTATACTACCAAATTACATCTCCTTTAAGGTGGTTGATAGCAATATCTACCTTGGAATCCTCTCATATTCAGTAATAGTGGAAGTAGCACTCGGCGCACGAAATCCATCAGTTCGGGTCTCCTTCTTCCCATTGAGAGAAGTCCACCCTCATGCGTGTTATATCATGTCTGAGTGCTGTCCCTCCTTCCTAAGGTCTCTCTAAACTTTCTCCTTACTGGAATTTTGTTGGGCTAAGAGATCGGCCCAATCTAAATTCAACGAATAAGATGTGCAATATGTCCTCCATGTGTGATTCAAGTCGTGATTCAAGCGTCTCCAACTTGGCACCCATCAGATCTACCCATGCCATAGTGTAAGATCCTAGATATGTGGTATTAAGATCCTTCTCCTATTATTAAGTCAGTGGTATGAAACGGTTGGGTGGATTGGTGGTGGAAAGGGATGGTGGATCATGGATAGATGGCTACGATTTGGGGCTAACAGGTTGCTATTTTTTTGTTGCTATTGGGGTTGTGATTTAGGGCTGCTGTAGGGGTCGTATAAGGGGTATGATGGCCAAGGTTTAAGGTTAAAGGAATGGTTGCTATTGGTCGTCTATTGACACTCAATAGCCTTCGTAAGGTCAGCTACTAATTCTGATAACTAACTGTACCAGATCTAAAACTTTCCTGACCTATAAGTCTGACATCAAAGAGAGGAGTACTCAAATAAGGCATCTTTGGTATCTCAAGTCTAAAGACCAATAATATAATTGGGACTACGAAATCGTTGTCTAACATTATGTATCGTTAACTATACAACATTCTATAAGCTGATCAATCAGTAAACTTATTCTCTAATGAGCACCTTTATTATATCTTTAGTGTCTCCACACAAGTGGCTATGAGACCAGCCACCTCCATTATATGGATAAGTATACAACACACAGATCTATCTGGTTATTTCAATTTTCCTCTCGAGCAATTTATAATGAGGATTATCTATGATTTGTGTTTAAAGGCAAATAGGTCTCGTTATTGTGATCTCATCATAATCTAATTCTTATTACACATAACCAAGGACATCACTATATATATATATATATATATATATATATATATACAACAAAAAATATAATGTGAGAATATATCAGTAATAATTATAAACAATAAAATTGCATAGCATGTCAAACATATTATCACTCACTGATTAGCTTGCAAGCACCCATAACTTGTGTGTTAGGTACCTAAACAAATTCAGACTCTGGAATGGTGCTTGAGCTAAGTTTTCTAACCTTGCTCAACTTAATCTCACTCCCACTATTTCCATTAAGAATTGTTCCTTCTCAAGAAACACAGACCTCTTGGCAGCAAAGACCTTCTAGTCCTCGAGATTATAAAAATAATCCCATAAATTTCCTCGAGGTATCTCACAAACTTGTCGAATTTTGTCCTTGATTCTAATTTATCGGGATTATATCTTTTAATATGGGCAGGATAGATCTTAACCATCTTAAAATTATGCTTCTTTCCTTTCCATATCATATATTATATAGACACTATCGACTTTGATGGAACTCTGTTCAGAGGGTAAGCTGCAGTCTCTAGGGCATATTCCTAGAATGAGATGGGTAGGTCGGCAAAACTCATCATGGATCGCACCATTTCCAATAGCGATTTACCTGAGAACTCATCTCTCAATCCAACTAACTTGATTAGAGATTTAGTTGAGTGAGAGCATATGAGATATTCCTCTTATAATACCGAGAGTGAATGATCCTCTATTGACACTCAATGACCTTCGTAAGGTTGGCTACTAATCTCGATAATCGACTGTAACAGATCTGAAACTTTTCAAACATATAAGTCCGATATCAAAGAGAGGAGTACTCAAATAAGGCATCTTTGGTGTCTCAAGTCTAAAGACTAGTAACATAATTGGGACTACGAAATCGTTATCTTAAAAGTATGTATCGTTAACTATACAACATTCTATAAGTGGATCAATCAATGAACTCATTCTCTAATGAGCACCTGTACTGTATTATTAGTTTCTCCATACAAGTGGCTTTGAGACCAACCACCTCCATTATATGGACAGGTATACAGCACACCGATCTACCTGGTTGTCTCGATGTCCCTCTCGAGCAATCTATAATGAAGATTATTTAGGATCTGTGTTTTAACGTGATCTCATCACGATCCAATTCTTATTGCACATAATAAAAGACATCACAATATATATATATATATATATATATATATATATATATCTATATGTATATATATATATATATATATAACGCTATATATATATATATACATATATATATATACATATATATATATATAGATATATATATATATATGTATATATACATGTATATATATACATGTATATATACATGTATATATATATATATACATACATATATACATATATATGTATATATACATAAATATATATATATATATATATATATATATATATATATACGTGATTGGTTTGCAAGGCACCTATAACTTATGTTTTAGGTACCTGAACAGATTCAGACTCTGGAATTGTGCTTAAGCTAAGTTCTCCAACCTCACTCAACTCAATCTTATTTCCATCAAGAATGTATTCCTTTTTAAAAAACACAGACCTCTTGGCAACAAAGACCTTATGGTCCTTAGGGTTATAAAAATAGTACCCACAAGTTTCCCTAGGGTATCTCACAAACTTGCACCATTCTGTTCTTAATTCCAACATGTCAGAATTGTGTCTTTCAACGTGGGCAGGATAGATCTTAACCATATTAAAATCGGGTTTCTTTCCTTTTCATATCTCATATTGTGTAGATACTACTGAATTTAATGAAACTCTATTCAGATGGTAAGCTACGGACTCCGGAGCATTTTCCTAGAATAAGATAGGTTGGTCAGTGAAACTCATCATGGACCACACCATTTTCAACAGCATATGATTCATTCTTTCTGATATACCATTAAGCTGAGGAAATGGGTGAACTTTATACTCAAGTACTCTCCTCCTCGATCTGATCAAAGAGTCTTAATACTCTTTCTAATATGGTTCTCTACTTCATTCTTATATTTCTTGAATTTCTCAAAGTCCTTAGATTTATACTTTATTAAGTACATGTGTCCATACCTAGAGAAATCGTCAGTGAATATAATGAAGTATGAGTAACAACTTATAACTTGAGTCGATATGGGACCATATACATCACTATGTATGAGTTCCAGTAGCTTAGTGACTCTCTCTCCAGTTCCACTAAAAGGAGAGTTGTTCATCTTTCTATGTAGGCAAGGTTCGTGAGTTGTGTACAACTCATAGTCGAATGTATCTAAGTATCCATTTTTTTAATAACCTTTGAATCCTTCCCTCATTGATATGACAAAGCTTACAATATCATAGGTATACATTGTTCACCTCATCTCATTTTCTCTTAAACATATTTACATTCATGATGTGTGTAGAATTGTCTAACACATATAAACCATTTATCAAGATCCCTCTAGTGATGGTCTCATCATCCAGAATTATTGATGTCATAATCCAGAATTATTGAACAACTATTATTCTCAAAAACTAATTCATATCCACTAATTATCAAATAAGAAATAATAATAATATTTTTTAATAATAGACGGAACAAAATAGTATGCATCCAATGCAATGATAACTCCACCAAGCATATTGCCCATCTTGAGATATATCTTGCCTTTGGCTAATCTCGTAGGCCTTACAGATATGATAAGTACTCCCGGTATCTAATACTCATGTGTTATCATGAAAATATGACAAATGGAGACTGATCATGAATATACATAAAGCTTCTCTAAGCTTTTATTTTGTTTTATCTGTAAGGTAATCCTTATAGTTTCTCTTCTAGTGCCTATCTTTGTCATAGTGGAAGCACTGTCCTTTATCTTTTGTTGAATCTTTCTTGGCAACCTTTGCCTTACCCTATCTTTCTTTGCCCTTGTCCTTCTTAAGGGTTTTACTGGTCTTCCTTTTCTTTTGAACTATATTCTCCTTTTTGATGGCACTCTTAACTTCCCTCAACATATTAAGGAGCTTAGGGAGAGTCACCTCAAACTTGCTCATGTTAAAATTCATGATGAAGTGAGAAAAGGAATCTAACAAGGACTAAAGTATAAGATTAACACACATGTTATCCTTTAGGACTATTCCTAGACCTGTGTGTTTCTCGATCCACTCTATCATCTTTAAGACATGGTTCTATCTAAATTGATGTCCCTTTTGTCATCGTGGCTTTGAAGAGACTCTTGGATATCTCATATCTTTAAGTTCTTCCTTGTTCCTCAAACAATCGCGGAGATAAAGAAGGATATAAGTGACATCCATGTTCTTATATTGCCTTTATAATTCAGGAGTCATATAGGCCAACATATAGCATTTTGCTAATGTAGAATTATCTATATACTTCACATAATAAGCGATCTCATCCTCGCTTACCCCTTCCTCAGACGTGGGCACAATCGTATAAAGGACATACATGATTTTCTCTATTGTGAGAACAATTCTCAAATTGAGGAGCCAATCCGTGTAGTTTGGACTAGTGAGGCGATTGGCATCAAGTATACCACGTAGGGGGTTTACGAGCAACATGTTTCTGATAAATAATATATAGCATAAATAAATAACATATAAATTTTGTAGAAAAATAATTAAAATATGAACTTCTATCTCAATTTACTCCTACTATTTTTTTTGGTGAATCACGTGACACCCTCAGCACATAAAGCAAAAGTCTCCGATAGACTTCTAGTGGGGATCGAGATCCAATTGGCATCTTAGTACAATCTTGAGGGACTCGACCAATTACACTAAGCCCAAAAGGTAGGCAACTATTGTCAATCACAACTCTTTGTGGCTCTTGTCATGTTCGCATCCAGACCATCATGGTCTTGAGGGACTCGACTAATTATGATGTTCAGTTAAGATATCACCATCTTTACAAGATGAGTATGATTTGATGATATGCCCTTGAGGGACTCGAAAAAGCCTACTATGTCCTTAGGTCACCAGTGACATCTCTATGTCATATGTAAAATCTCGATCAAGTAGATAGGTGAGCCTCGAGGGACTCGATTAACTCAACTTATGTTATGATTTAATTTCTTCCTATAATGACAAAGTCATGTGGGTCAATCTTATTACCTCATGCTCATCGACTTAATATTATCGTAGGAGGGGTTTTTGTTTTATATGGGTCACCTAATATATCGTGTCACATATATATATATATATATATATATATATATATTTAATATATATCTACATCACGTGTATATATATATAGTAGGTTTATAACACATATCACATATGTAAACCATACCAAATGATCATGAGACATCACCTAATATGATTAAGCCTGAGCCAATGGGCCTAATCACTCACAATAGGATCTAAGTGTGCATCGATACATCTCTATGCCCTATGATCATTGATCTTATCATCATCAGTTCCATTAGATCTTCGTCTCATCACCATGCATCATGATCTCATGCCACGATATCGTGGGTCTCACTGTTACCTCCACGCTCATGCCACACCTCTCCATGTAATTACAAAATAATTATATGCACGCAAGCTTGATAATAAATAAGAAAACAGATTGCTCTCAAACTCGAATAATAATAATAATAATTACATGTACACATATCACATCACATGGCTCAGAATCATCCATCCACATCATACATCACATGCACACATCACCATGTAGGATTACTAGATAATTAATAATTAATTAAACTATTTAATTAATTATTATTTGGAAATTAGGACAAGTTAGGAAGTTCCAGAATTATCAAGTGTATTTTCAGAATTTTGGACAAAAGGATAGATCTAAGAATTTCTCAAATTTCGAGGGACAAAAACATCCTTTTGACAAAAAGAAATCCTAACCCTTTCTGCCCACCTCCAACGAGCCACCATCACTACCCCTACGTAGGCGATGGGCTCCTGTGGGTAGTCGCCTAATAGAACCCTAGGGTTCTATCGTAGAGGAAGAGGGTGGAAAAGGGGGGATAAATGATCTTTTCGAGGGGATCGGGCCTCCTCGATCACTTCGAGGGGATCTGCCTCCTAGGGTTTTACCTGTTGGCTAAAACTAATATTTCTCATTGATTGATCTCTATAAAAGAGTTTATAACCTTATTTATAGGGCTCTACCAAGAGTCCCACTAATTTTTGACTCTTAACCAACTTGATAAACTCCTAACTGAAAATAATAACTGACTTAATCCCAACCGAAGATAAAAACCACTCAATCCACTCATAACTGACTTGATGAGATTCACCCGACCCATAACTCAACCTGAATAGATGGACCTAACTTAGCTAGGGTCCTAACAGACCTGCTCTCTTCAAATTAGCCTTGTCCTTAAGGTTGAGCATCATCGAACTTTGGGGGTACTTCGGTCCAGGATATTTATCACGCGTTATAATATTTTGATCAATTAAATAAGGTCTTCACTTTGTGTAAGCAATAGATCAGCTTTCTGGTATAGCCGTCATTGAAGTCTTGTGAGGAAGCGTCTCCATTCGATGGTTACTAGCAGTTGTGATCTTGCTTTCATGTCTTCCTTTGAGGATCACCTGCTTTCCATTAATAAAAAATTTCATAATTAGTTTAGAAAGATTCCAAGTGATATCACCGAGGTTGACAGTCATTCAATTCCAAGCACTATTTCAATATCCTCTAGTGGTATCAGAAAGAAATCCACTTGTAGTTCTTGGCCCTGTACCATTAGTTTGATTCTTGAGCACTTGCTATTACAAGTTAGAATTCGACCATCAGCAACCTTGACTTCAAATCTGTCATAGTTTTCAATTTGATAGGCCAATCGATCAGCAAGCCTTCTGTCCATGAAATTGTTAGTGCTACCAGTATCGATTAAAATAGTAACATGCTATTGTTTCAAAATTTTCTCAATTTTCATAGTTTGCGGGTTAGAGTAGCCTACTATTGCATGTACTTCATATATAAAAGGTCTAATAACATTGTCAGAATTTGTATCTTCTCGATCAGAGTCCATGTCATCATTCTCTGATTCCTCTTTAATTAGTTCTATCATCAGAAGATGGCCCTGTTTACATTAATGTCCTCTACTCCATTTTTCATTACAATGCCAGCATAACCCTTTTATTGATCTTTCCTGGAGCTCTTCTCTAGTAAGTCTTCGAGAGTTTGGAGTGGAGGGAGGTGGGGCTGTCGGCTTGCTTACTACTGGTTGATTTATGTTTTTATTTCTGCGATTGTCCCTATTAAGCTTTTCTTTATGTATGTGAGCGAATGATATGGCAGCCATTACGGTACGAGGTTGTCGAGCCTTAACTTCACACTGAATTTCTAGATTGAGCCCTTCAATAAATGTTCCTAGCAGTTATTTTTCAGACCAGTCTTGGGTTTGATTTAATAGGCTCTCAAATCTGCTCTGGTACTCTCATATGGTAGAGGTCTGATGGATTTTGGCAAGTTATTCATCCATATTTTTGTACTCCAATGGTCCAAAGCGAATCAAAAGTCTGCTTTTGAATTACTCTCACAAGGGTTCTCCATGAGTATGCTTGTACCAATCGTACCATTGGATCGTGTCTCCTTCAAGTTGAATAGAGGCGATCTCCATCTTGGATTCCTCCGGAGTCCTATAAAAATGAAAAAATCTTTCAGCACGTGTATCCCATGTCCTGCCCCTGATCATACTTTTCATATCAACTCCCTTTGGAACTTTCACCATGTTGAGTTTTCTTAGGACTCTCTGATCAGCTTCTTCTAATTTCGTGGAGGAGCTCTTGAGATCTATCTTCCATGTGAGCCTCGAAGATTTTAAACCTTGCATCAAGTGCATCATCTGTAGTCATCGAGTAGGATTGTAGATCAGTGATATTCAATTCTTTTTTCTATTGTCGAGTCAGGGGCATGAGTTTGCATTATAGGGGAGGGGCAATGGTTGCTATAGAGGGAGTTGGCATGACTGGAAGCGGCGAGTGGTTGGCATGTGACGAGGGTTGCAGCTAATGTTGCTACCGGTGGAGAAGAGTGGCTGGCGGCAATAATTGAGGAGGAGAGCAAGGCAAGGGCGCATTTGAAAGCGGCTACAGCAGCAAGGGTAGTGGCGGCAAGAGAGGAGATAGTGGTGTCGTGAGGAGCAGAGGAGAGGAACAGAGGTGGCCTCGATGGCATAGGAGGGCGCAACCGAGGAGGAGGTTACGGCGGCTGCAACGGTAGAGAAAGCAAGGTGCAGGCGCTGCAGAGGGGGGCGGCTATGGCTGCAAGGGAAGATGGCAGCGGTTGGAAGAGGCTGGATAGCAGTAGAGGGAAGAAAGGAATAGAGGTAGCCAGCGGAAGAAGAGGCAGCCGAGGGAGAGGGCAGCGGCGATGTGCGGCTGCTGCAGCAGGAAAGGAGGAAAGAAAGATTACAGCAATGGCAGCAGTGGGTGGAAAAGTCACACGAAGCAGAAGAGATTGGAGGAGAGGGCAGCAGCTGTGGCCGGTAGTTAGTAGTGGTGGCAAGCCATGGAGAGGAGGCATACGAAGAGGATGGCGACAACGTTGGCGATGGGTGCGAGAGGAAGAAGATAACAGCTGGCGGTTAAGGATGACAAGGGCGGGCGGCTGCTACGACAAGGAAGACAACGGCACGACTGGGAAGCGACGGGGCAGCGGAGTCCAGCGAGGGCTACGATAGAGGAGAGTAATAGAGGGCTAGCCGATGGCGATAATGGCAGGGAGGCACGAGAGTAAGGCAGCACTGGAGGAGAAAGGGAGATGGTGGCCAGCGGCAGGAGCAGGGGACAGAGGAGGGCTTGCCTGCGATAAAGGTGACTGTAGTAGAGGGAAGAAAAGGCAGCGGGGTCCGTCCAGTGAGGGCTACGACAACGGAAGAGTAGCGGGGTCCGGCAAGGGCTACGGGGGAGGAAGGCATCACCATGGGGTGTGGCAGAGGAGCGAGTGGCTGGGAGCGATGGGCGCGACTAGTGGGGGCAGCGAGAGAAGGAAGGGAGAGCAAGGTAGCGGGCTGGCCGATGGTGAGGAGGAGGCAACAGTAGGTGATTGTGGTGAGGACAACGATGACTGACGGGAGGAGGATGCAGCAGCAGGTGGCTGTGGTGAGGACAACGATGGCCGATGGGAGGAGGTAACAGGTGCCTTAGCATTTGGGGTGGCTACTGCGGCAGAGGCCGACGACAGTAAGAGGGAGGCATGGGGGCGGTGGCAGGGAGGAAGGTGAGGAGGGTGTGGCTAGAGCAATGGCTGAGGAGGGGTATGGCCGGCTAGAAGCAGCTACAGTTGTGGTTGAGGAGGAGAGGAGATGGTGGCCGGCAATAGTAGTAGGGGAGGAAGATGGGGGAAGATGCAGCTATGGCCCCTTCTTCTTCTTCTTCCCTCTCTCTCTTTTCTTTCTCCCTTTTTTTTTTCTTTCTCCCTTTTTTTTTTTTTTGGAAGATGAGGAGAAAGGAGGGGTGGCTGCTGCTTTTTCTTTTCTTCTCTCTCTCTCTCTCTCTCTCTCTCTCTTTATTACAACAAGGTAACCAATATGACGATGATGGTGACGATGATGATGTTGATGATGATGGCGGCGACGATGATGATGACAAAAGGAGCAACCGTGAAATCATAGTAGGAACGCCGAGGATCACTGCTCTGATAACAATTGATAAAACCCTAGGGATCTATCATGGAGGAAGAGGGTGGAAAAGGTGGATAAATAATCTCTTCAAGGGGATTGGGCCTCCTATATCACTCTGAGGGGATCTTCCTCCTAAGGTTTTGCCTTTTAGCTAAAACTAATACTTCTCATTGATTGATCTCCATAAAAGAGTTTACAACCTTATTTGTAGGGCTCTACCAAGAGTCCCACTAATCTTTGACTCTTAACCAATTTGATAAACTTCTAACTAAAAATAATAACCCAGTTAATCCCAACCGAAGATAAAAACCACTCAATCCACTCACAATTGGCTATAAGCAACCAACCCTACTAGTGATAGCCCTGGCTACAGGTGACTACCCCTTGCAACTTGGTTGCCCCTGCAAATAGCTTGGCCGCGGGCGCAGCCCTTGCCAGCGACCCTGGCCAAATGTGGCTGCCCTTGCAAGGGCCCTAGCCATAGTTGGTAGCCCCTACAGGTGGCCTAGCCATGGGTGGCCACCTCTATAGGCAGCCTGCCCATAGGTGGTTGCCCTCCTTCTCGCTACCTTCACTGTGAATTGGAGCAGGAACGCATAGAATAGTTCTATGTGATTCAATCTTATCACATATAGTCTAAAAGTCAATATTTGTATGAACAACCTTGGCTCTAATACCACTATTAGGAAACCTTCACTGGAGTATCACATGCATAGTGAAAAATCAAAACAAAATTGATTTTTCACATAGATCAAAATCATCGTGCAAAGATTGGTACACAGAAAAAGGCACAAAAATGAAAACTACATCATGTGAGAGATTATTTACCTAGAGAGATCGTATATCCTTATTTTTTCAGATTTGAATATAGAGGATAAAGAAGGTTAAACATCCTCCTCTATAGCTATATCCATATGATAGATTGCTACAGTGATACTCCTACAATTGCAACCCTAGGTCTCGCAACTCTTGTGCAGAGGGAGGGAGGAGAATAGGAGCGGGCGGCCAAAGATGCAACATATCATCTATGTGCCTCCCCACCTATTTATAGAGAGCAACCCATATAACCCTAATGATCTTGCCTCAGTGGGTATCAGATCTCTATCCAATTACATATTAACCTTTGATTATTGGATCTCTATCCAATAATCTACTTTGACCTCTAATTGGACCTCATCAAGGAGCCCATCAATGTAGGATCTCATCTAATAAAAATAGAGACTAATTAGATAACTCATATCTAATCATCTATTCGTTAAAGCATCCACTATATGTGTGTGACCCTCTAGGTCCAATACCGAGTTGGCCATGAGTCCTAGCTGTCAGAACCCCTTCTAACTAAGTGAATTATTATCTCATAATAATTCACTCAACTCATCAACTTTGGATGTTCTAGGCCACTATGCCATAGTCCCCAAATTGTACAGGGGATTTTATTCATTGGACTTGTTTATTCTTAATTACTATGTATCTATAATCCCTTATCCATCTAATATCCAAAGACCGTATACCGGGCATGGTACTATCAGACCACATATAGAATCCTTTTAAGTCTTACTCTAATCAGATTCTCCTAGAGAACTCCTCTCTCAAACCGACCAACCTGATCAGGGATTTACTTGAGTGAGTGCCTATGAGATATTATTCTTATTATACTAAGAGTGGATGATCCTCTATTGACTCTCAATAGCCTTCATAAAGTTGGCTACCAATCCCGATAATCAGTTGTACTAGATCTAGAATTTTTCAAACCTATAAATCTGACATCAAAGAGAGGAGTAGTCAAATAAGGCATCTAGTACATACCTATAAAGACCAAATACACAACTGAGGCTACAAAATCATTGGCTGACGTTAGATATCATTAACCATACAATATTTCATAAACGTGTCAATCAGTGAACTCATTCTCCAATGAACACTTGTAATGTATCCTTAGTGTCTCCACATAAGTGGCTATAAGACCAATCGACTCCATCATATGAATATATATATAGCACACTGATATATCCAGTTGTCTTGATGTCCATCTCGAGCAAACTATGACCGGGATTATTTAAGATTTATGTTTAAAGGTGAATCGATCTCATTATCATGATCTCATCATGATCTGATTCTCATTACATAGAACTAAGGACATCATAATATATATATGTAATAGATAATATAATGTGAGAATATACTAATAATAATCATAAGCAAAAAAATCACACAGTGTATCACACGTGCCATTGCTCACGTGAGTAACTTGTAGGGCACTTATAACCAATATCTATCTCAGAATTCATGACTTCTTGCCACTTCTCAGAGTCTATACTCATAATAGCCCCCTCGTACATCTGAGGATTAATATCTTGAGTGTCCTCTCCACTAATATGTCCCACATATATTTTATAGGGTGAGATACTCTATTAGACTTATACAAAGTTGAAACTTATGTGCTAGGTACTTGAACAGACTCGGATTCTAGAATTGTGCTTGAGTTAGCTTCTCCAATCTCACTCAACTCGATCTCACTCCAACTGTTTCCACTAAGAATATATTCCTTCTCAAGGAACACAACTCTCTTGGCAACATAGACCTTATGGTCCTCGGGATTATAGAACTTTAGACAGGTAGGTCAGTGAAACTATCATGAATCACACTATGTCTAACAGCATATGATTCCTCCTTTCTGATATACCATCGAGCTGAAATGTATAAGGAGGCATTTATCGGGATAGAATCTCATGATCCTTGAGAAAATTCGTGAACTTTGTACTTAAGTACTCTTCTCCTCAATTTAATTGAAGAGTTTTGATACTCTTTCGAATCTGGTTCTCTTCTTCATTCTCATATTCCTTAAATTTTTTGAAGACTTCAGACTTATACTTCATGAAGTACATGTGTCCAGACCTAGAGAAATCGTTAGTGACTATAATGAATTATGAGTAACCTCATAGCCTGAATCGACTATGTATGAGTTCCAATAACTTAGTGGCACTCTCTCCAGTTCCATTAAAAGGAGAGTTGGTCAACTTTCTACGAAGGCAAGGTTTATAAGTTGCATATGATTCATAGTCGAATGGATCAAAGTATCTATCTTTCAACAACTTTTGAATCATTTTATCATGAATATGACCTAGACTATAATGCCATAGGTATGTATTGTTCACCTTATCTCTTTTTCTCTTAAACAAACATATTTATATTCATGATATATGGAGAAGTGTCTAACACATATAAGTCATTTATCAAAGTCTCTTTAGTGATGATCTCATCATTATCCAGTAGTTCAATGACTCTCTCTCTAGTTCCACTAAAAAGAGAGTTGGTCATCTTTCCACGTAAGCAAGGTTCGCAAGTTGCATACAACTCATAATCGAATGTATCTAAGTATCCATCTTTTAACAACCTTTGAATCATTCCCTCATTGATATGGCAAAGCCTACAATATCATAGGTGTGTATTGTTCACCTTATCTTATTTCCACTTGGACATATTTACATTCATTATGTGTGAAGAAATGTCTAGCATATATAAGCCATTAATCAGGGTCCCTCTGTGATGATCTTATTATCCAAAATTAATGAATAACTATTATTCTTAAATACTAATTTATATTCACTAACTATCAAATAAGAAATAAAAATATTATTTTTAATAATAGAGAGAACATAATAGTATGCATCTAATGCAATGGTAGTTCCACCATGTAGAAGTAAGGTAACCTTGCTAATAGCAACTGCAACAACTCTTTCTTTATTGCCTATCTTGAGGTCCATCTCATCTCTCGCCAGTCTCCTAGGCTTTGCCAGAACCTGCAATGAATTACAGATATGATAAACACTTTCGATATCCAATACCCTTGTGTTATCATTATAATCTGACAAATAAAGACTGATCATGAATGTACCTGAAACTTCTCCAAGCTTCTATTATGCCTTCCCTGTAAGGTAATCCTTGTAGTTCCTCTTCCAATGCCCATCTTTGCCTAGTGGAAGCAGTAGTCTTTGTCCTTGGTCGGGTCTTTCTTGGCAACCTTTGTGTTGCCTGGTTTACCCTAGCCCTTACCCTTCATAAGGGACTTATCAACCTTCCTTTTCTTCTTGGTCTCATAAATATAGAGAGACCTAGCTTTTCTTTTTTGGGTAGAGTCATATTAAGGACATACGCGATTTTCTTCATCATGAGAATAATTCTCAAATTACAGAGCCAGTCCGTATAGTTTGAACCAGTAAGGTGGTTGGCATCAAGTATGCCATACAGGGTATTTGCAAGAGATATGTTTTTGACAAGATGTAGGGTAAATGAATAATATACATATTTTATAAAAATTAATAATTAAAATACAAACTTCTATCTTAATTTACTCCCACTATTTTCTTAGTAAATCACGTGATACTCTTGACACATAAAATGAAAGTCTCCGATAGACTTCTAGTAGGGACCGAGATTCAATCGGCGTCTTAGTGCAACCTCGAGGGACTCGACAAATTATACTAAGCCTAAAAAGGTAGGCAACTATTCCTAATCATAACTTCTTATGATTCTCATCATGTTCGACCTTTGAATCATCGCAGTCATGACCTCTCAACAAACCATGATGTTCAAAGAAGTCTACTAGTCACAGGTGCCCTACAAGTCAATCGCGTGAGTGATGGCACATGTGACACACTACATAGTCTTTTTGTATTATTATTTATTGATATATTCTTATATTATATTATTTATTAAATATATATATTGTGATGTCTTTAGTTCTATACAATGAGAATCGGATCATGATGAGATCACGATAATAAGACCAATTTCTCTTTAAACATAGATAGTAATAATCTCTGTCATAGGTTACTCGAGAGGGACATCGAGATAACTGATGTACTGTATACCAGTCCAAGTGATAGAGGCAGCTGGTCTCATAGCCACTTGTCTAGAGACACTAAAGATACAATAGGTGCTCATTAGAGAATGAGTTTACTAATTAATCTACTTATAAAATACTATATAATTAATAATACCTAACATCAGACAACGATTTTATAGTCCCAATTATGTGTCTGGTCCTTAGACTTAAGACATCAAGGATGTCTTGTTTAAGTACTCCTTTCTTTAACATTGGACTTACAGTTCTGTAAAGTCCAGATCTGGTATAACCGATTATCTTGATTAGTAGCCAACCTTACGAAGGCTATTGAGTTTCAATAGAGGATCATACACTCTCGATATCATGAGAGGAATATCTCATGTGCTCTCGCTAAAGAAAATCTCTAATCAAGTTGTTCGGATTAAGAGAGGAGTTCTCAAGGAGAATCCGATTAGAGCAAAACTCAGACAGATTCCATATGTAACTTAACAATACCATACCCAATATACAATCTTTAGGATATTAGATAGATGAGAGACTATAGATAATGATAACTATGGACAGATAGGTCCAATGGATAAGATCACCTATACCATCTAGGGACTATAGCGCAATAGCCTAGTATGTCCATAGTCGATAAGTCGAGTGAATTATTATGAGATAATAATTCACTAAGTCGGAAGGAGTTTTGATAGAGAGGACTCACGACCAGCTCAGTGTTAGGCCTAGAGGGTCACAAACATATTGTAGATATTTCTATGAGTAGAGGATTGTATATAAGTTATCAAATTAGCCCTTATTCTTATTGGATGAGACCCAACATTTATGGGCTATTTGCATGAGGCCCAATTAAAGACCAATTGAGATTTTGGATAGAGATCCAATAATTCAAGATTAGTAAGTAATTAGATGGAGATCTAATACTCATTAAGACATGATCCATTAGGGTTTTATGGTGGCTCTCTATAAATAGGAGGCAAGGGCGACACATAAATGATATGTTGCACATTTGGCCACCCCCTCCTATTCTCCTCCTAGCCTCATCTTCTACGCAAGAGTTATGATATTTTAGCTGCGATTGGAGAAGCATCGCTGCAATGATCCATCGTGTGGATACCACTCAAGAGGAGGACATTTGACCTCCTTTATCCTCTCCATCTAGAACTAGAAATTCAGTGTTATACGATCTCCCTAGGTAGATAATCTCTCATATATTATAATTTATGATTTTTATGATTTTTTGCGTAATAACTTTTGCACGACAACTTGATTCACATGTGAAACTTGCTTTGTTTTTTTTCTTTCATTGTGTATATGATGTTCCAACTGAGTTTCCCAATAGTAATACAGGTTGCTCGTGTAAAAGATTAGTTTTTAAAACTATTTTTTAGTAAGTTATTAGTTTTTTAAACTGCATGTGATGAAATTACATCATATATAATTGTTCTACGTGTTTTTGCTGTAATTCGTAGTAAGGCAGCATGGAGGGGGTAGCCACTTATAGGCTAGCAGCCTGCAGGGGTGGCCGTACGTGGCCAAGCCCTCTACAAGAATGACCGCTAATGGGCATGGCCTCGCCGACAGGCCTCTGCAGGGACGATGCTCGCCTGTAGGGGTGGTCGCCCGAGGGTAGTGGCGTTCACTCGCTTGTAGGGGCGATCATCCGTGGGCAGAGGCTCTTGCTTCTTTTTGGTAAAGGGATAAATATGCCCCTCAGAATTTAAGATATTCTTAGATTTATCCTTTTTGTCTTTTGAAAACTTCCTTAACAATTTTATAAATTTATGATATATCTTGATTTCAAAAAAAATAATTAATTACATAGTTTTATTAGTTATTATTTATCTAATAGTCTTACATGATGATGTGCATATGTGATGTATGATGTGGACATATGATCATGAGTCATATGTTGTGATATGTGTAAATGTGATTATTATTATTATTGGGACTTACATTTTCTCATTTAGTATCAGACTTGCGTGCTTGTGATTATTTTATAATTACATAAAGAGGCGTGACGGGTGCGTGAAGGTGATCACGGGACCCACGTTGTCGTGATGAGAGATCATGATACATGGTGATGTGGCGAGGATTCGACGGAGCCAATGATAATGAGATGAATGATCATATGGCTTGGAGATGCAGCGATTCACGCATAGATGCTATTGTGAGTTATTAGGCCATTGGCTCAAGCTTAGTCATATTAGGTGATGGCTCATATATATATATATACATATATAATTTATATATATATTAAATATATATGTGTGTGATACAACATATTAGGAGACTGATACGAAACAAATAAAACCTGTCCTATGATAATATTAAGTCAAAAAACATGAAATAATAAGATTGATCCACGTGGTCTTCCATCATTATAGGAAGAAATTGAATCACGACATAGGTTAAATTGGTTGTGTTACTCGAGGCTCACCTATCTACATGATCGAGATCTTACCTATAACATAGAGATATCACCGATGACCTGAGGATATTGTATGCTTGGTCGAGTCACTCGAGGGCATATCATCAAATCAGACTCATCTTGTAACGATGGTGATGACTTAACTGAACTTTATGGTTAGTCGAAAAATCGAGACCATGATTATTCGGAGGTCGAACATAATAAGAATCACAAGGAGTTGTAATTGCAAGAGTTACCTACCTTTTGGGTTTGGTCGAGTCACTCGAGATTACACTAAGACACCGATTGGATCCGGATCCTTAGTAGACATCTGCCAAAGACTTCCGCTTCATGTGTCGATGGTGTCGCGAGATTCGCTAAGAAAATAATGAGAGTACATTAAGATAGAAGTTCATATCTTAATTAGTTTTTCTATAAATTCTGCATATTATTCATTTATACTATATCTTGTTTATTAGAAACATGTCACTCACACACACCTTACATGGCATACTTGATGTTGACTGCCTCACTGTTCTAAATTATATGGATTGGCTCCGTAATTTGAGAATTATTCTTATGGTAGAGAAAATCATGTATATCCTTGATATGATTATGCCCACGTCGAAAGGAGGGACAAGCAAGGTTGAGATCACTCGCTGTGTGAAATATATAGATGATTTCCACTTTGGAAAGATAATATATGTTGGCCTCCATTACTCTCAAGTTATAGAGGCAACATGAGAGCATGGATGTCAATTCCATCCTTCTTTATCTTTACCAGTTGTTTGAGGAACAGGGAAGAACTCAAAGATATGAGATATCCAAGAGCCTTTTCTGAGCTAGGATGACAAAAGTGGCATCGGTTTATAATCATGTCTTGAAAATGATAGAGTGGATTGAGAAACTCACAGGTCTAGGAGTCGTCCTAGAGGATAACTTGTGCATTAATCTTATACTTCGGCCCCTACCAAATTTAATTTCTCACTTCATCATGAACTTCAACATGAGCAAGTTTGAGGTGACTCTTCTTGAGCTCCTTAATATATTAAGGAAAGCTGAGAGTACCATCAAGAAAGAGAAGTAAGTTCTCTATATTAGTAAGACCAAGAAGAAAAGAAAGACTAATAAGACCCTTAAGAAGGGCGAGGGAAATTAAAAACTGAGAAAGGCAAAGGTTCCTAAGAAAGACCCAACAAAGGATAAAGGATAGTACTTCCACTATAGCAAAGATAAGCATTGGAAGAGTACCTGCAAGGATTACCTTGCAGAAAAGGTGAAGACAATGGTTGGAGAAGCTTTAGGTACATTCGTGATCAGTCTCCATTTGTTAGATTTTTATGATAACACATGGGTATTGGATACTGGGAGTACTTATCATATTTGTAATATGTGGCAAGCTCTGGTATGGCCTAGGAGACTAGCGAGAGTAGAGATAGACCTTAAGATGAGCAATGGAGCAAGAGTTGCTACAGTTGCCATTGGCGAGGTTACCCTACATCTACTTTGTGGAGCTACCATTGCATTAGATGTATACTATTATGTTCCCTCTATTATCAAAAATATTATTTTTATTTCTTATTTAATAGTTAGTGGATATAAATTAGTTTTAAGAACAATAGTTGGTCATTAATAATGGATGATAAGATCATCACAAGATGAACTTTGATTAATGGCTTATATGTATTAGACACTTCTCCATATATCATGAATGTAAATACATCCACGAGAAAACGAGATAAGATGAACGAAGCAACCTGTGGCAATATAAGCTAGGATATATCCATAAGTGAAGGATTTAAAAGTTAATAAAAGATGGATACCTAGATCCATTTGACTATGAGTCATATGCAACTAGCGAATATTGTCTTTATAAAAAAATTGACTAACTCTCCTTTTAATCGAATTGGAGAGAGAGTGTTGACTTATTAGAACTCATACATAGTGATGTATGTGGTCCTATATCAACACAAGTTATAGGTGGTTACTCGTATTTCATTACATTCACTAATGATTTCTCTAGATATAGATACATATACTTGATGAAGTATAAGTTCGAGGCTTTTGAGAAATTCAAGAAATATAATAATAAAGTAGAGAACTAGATTAGAAAAAGTATTAAGACACTTCGATAAGATTGAGGAGGAGAGTACTTGAGTAAAGAGTTCACCAATTTCCTCAAAGACTATGAGATTCTATCCCAATAGACACCTTGTTATACACCACAACTGAATGGTGTATTAGAAAGGAGAAATCACACGTTGTTAGACATAGTATGGTCCTTAATGAGTTTTACTGACCTATCTGTCTCATTCTGAGGATATGCCCCTAGACACTGTAGTTTACCTTTTGAACATAGTTCCATAAAAGTCGATGATCTCTACACCATATGAGATATGAAAAAGGAAGAAGCCCGATCTTAAGGTGGTTAAGATTTGGGGTTGCCCTATCCACGTTAGAAGATACAACTCCGACAAGCTGGAATTAAGGACGGAAAGGTGCAAGTTAGTGGGACACCTTAAGGAAACTTTGGGGTATTATTTCTATTATCCCAAGGACCATAAGATCTTTATTGTAAAAAGAGTTGTGTTCCTTAAGAAGAAACATGTTCTTAGTGGAAACAATGGTAGTGTGATAGAGTTGAGTGAGGTTGGAGACCTAGCTCAAGCACCATTCTAGAGCTTGAGTCTGTTCAAGTACCTATCACACAAGTTCTAACTTTATGTAGGTCCAACAAAGTACCTCACCCTCCTGAAGGATATATGTGATATATCAGTGGAGATGACACTCAGGATATTGATCTTTATACCTACGAGGAGGCTATTATGAGTATATAATCTGGGAAGTGGCAAGAAGCCATAAATTCTAAGATGGATTTCATGTACTCCAACAAGGTTTGGAACCTTATGGATGCACCTAATGGTATTATACCCATCAGCTACAAGTGGATCTTCAAGAAGATGATCAAAATAGATGGAAAGGTGGAGACCTATAAGCCAAGGCTGGTGACTATAACGAGACCTTCTCACTTATAGTTATGCTAAAATCCATTAGAATTTTTTTGGTCATTGCAGTACACTATGACTATGAGATATGGTAAATGGATGTGAAAACTACATTCCTCAATGACAATATCGAGAAGGTGTAATAATACAGCCAAAGGGATTCACATTCAGAGAGAGTTAAGATAAGGTGTGCAAGTTGCTCAGGTCCATCTATGGGCTAAAGAAAGCTTCATGAAGTTGGAATATAAAATTTGATGAGGCGATCAGATCTTATGACTTCATTGAGGACGAAGATTACCCTTATATGTACAGGAAGGTAAGTGAAAGTGTTATCACCTTCTTAGTATTGTATGTGGATGACTTCCTAATCATTGAGAATGATGTAAGAATGCTCTTTATAGTAAAAGCTCAAGTATCCAGAAATTTCTCCTTGAAGGACTTAGGGGAAGCATCCTATATTTTGGGGATCTGAATATATAGAGATAGATCCAATAGGATGCTTGGCTCCTCTAGCGTAGGCATAATCATATCAAGGATGTACATAATTTTTCTTTGCCACGAGAATAATTCTCAAATTATAGAGTCAATCAGTGTAATTTGGACCAGTGAGGCGGTCGGCATCTAGTATATCATGTAGGGGGTTTACGAGCAATATATTTCTAACAAACAAGATATAGTATAAATGAATAACATGTAGATTTTATAAAAAAACTAATTAAGATATGAACTTCTATCTTAATGTACTCCCAATATTTTTCTAGCGAATCATGCGACACTGTTAGCACGTGAAGCAAAAGCCTCTGACAAACGTCTAGTAAGGATCATGATCCAATTGGCGTCTTAGTGTAACTTCGAGTAACCTGATCAATTGCACTAAGCCCAAAAGGTAGGCAATTCTTACCAATTATAACTCCTTGTGATTGCTATTATGTTCGGCCTCTGAATCATCATGGTCTTGGTTGTTCGACCAACCATAAAGTTCAGTTAAGTCATCACCATCATTACAAGATGAGTCTGATTTGATGATTTGCCCTCAAGTGACTCGACCAAACATACCACGTCCTCAGGTCATCAGTGACATCTCTATATTGTAGGCAAGATCTCGATCACATAGAAAGATGAGCCTTGAGTAACTCGACTAACATAACTTATGTCGTGATTTAATTTATTCCTATAACGATAGAAGGCCACGTGGGTCAATTTTATTACCTCATTTTTTTGGCTTAATATTATCATAGGAGGGGTTTTGTTTGTATCGTATCAGTCTCCTAATATGTTGTGTCACACACATATATATTTAATATATATCTATATCATGTATATATATATATATATATATATATATATATATATATATTAGGTATATAATCACATATCACATATGCATACCACACTAAATGATCATAAGCCATAACCTAATATGAGTAAGCCCGAGCCGTTGAGCCTAATCACTCACAATAGAATCTATGTATGTATTGGCATATCTCCAAGCCCTGTGATCGTTCATCTCGTCTTCATCGACTCCGTCGGATCCTCGCCACATCACTATACGTCACGATCTTTCGTCACGGCATTGTGGGTCCCACGATCACCTCCACGCTTTCGTCGCACCTCTCCGTGTAATTACAAAATAATCAAAGGCATCCAAGACCAACAATAAACAAGAAAATTGGAGGCTTGTAGGCCCCAATAATAATAATAATCACATTTACACGTATCACAACATATGGCTCATGGCAATCTATTCATATCATACATCACATGTACACATCATAATGTAGGAGTACTAGATAAATAATAATAATTAAACTATTTAATTAATTATTTTTCTTAAAATAAGGATATATCAAGAATTTATAGAATTTTTAAGGATATTTTCATAATTCTATACAAAAAGGATAAATCCAAGAATTTCTTAAATTTCGAGGGGCATATTTATCCTTTTGCTAAAAATAAGCCATAGCCTCTGCCCACGGGCGACTGCCCCTGTAGGCGAGCGAGCGTTGTTATCCTCGGGCGATCTCCCTTGCAGGTGAGCATCGTCCCTATAAGGGCGGCTTGTTGTGGGCATGGCCCCGTAGGCAACTAGCCTGTAGGTTGTTATCCCTTTTGTGCTGCCTTCGGTATAAATTACAGCAAGAACATGTAGAATAGTTCTACGCGATTCAATCTCATCATACGTAATTTAAAAGACTAATCTTTTGCACGAGCAACCTAGCTCTGATACTGCTGTTGGGAAACTCCGCAGTAACATCACATATGCAGTGAAAGAAAGAAAACAAAACAAATTTTCCATGTGCATCAAGTCATCATGCAAAAGTTGGTATGCGAAAAATCATAAAAAACTAAAAATTATAACATGTGAGAGATTATTTACTTAGGGAGATCGTATATCCATGAATTTCTAGATCTGAATGGAGAGGATGAAAGAGGTCAAATATCCTCCTCTCAAGTGGTATCCACATGATGGATCATTGTAGTGATGCTCCTCCAATGGCAACCGAAATCTTGTATCTCTTCGCAGAAGATGAGGAAGGAAGGAGAATAGGAGGGGGCGGCCAACAGCCTATCATCTACGTGCCGACCCTACCTCTATTTATATAGAGCCACCATAAAACCCTAATAGATCCTACCTTAGTAGGTATTCAATCTCCATCTAATTACTAATTAATCTTGGATTATTGGATCTGTATCCAATAATCTCAATTAATCTCCAATTGGGCCTCATGTAAGGAGATTATAAATGTTGGATCTTATTTAATGAAAACAAAGGCTAATTGGATAACTCATATTCAATCCTCTACTCACTGAAACATCCACCATATACGTGTGACCCTTTAGGCCCAACACCGAGCTAGTCATGAGTCTTCTCTATCAGAACTCCTTCTCACTTAGTGAATTATTATCTCATAATAATTCACTCGACTCATCGACTGTGGACGTACTAAGCTACTATGCCATAGTCCCCCAAACGGTATAGGTGATCTTATCCATTGGACTTGTTTGTCCTCAGTTATAATGTATCTATAGTATCTCATCTATCTAATATCCTAGAGATCGTATATTGGGCTTGGTACTATCAGACTACATATGAAATTTGTTCGAGTTTTACTCTAATCAGATTCTCTCAGAGAGCTCCTTCTCTCTCAATCCAAACAACCTGATCATGGATTTTCTTGAGCGAGAGCATATGTGATATTCCTCTCATGATACCAAATGTGGATGATTCTCTATTGACACTCAATAGCCTTCATAAGGTTGGTTACCAATCCTGATAATCAATTGTATCAGATTTAGAACTTTCCATAATTGTAAGTCCAGTGTAAAAAAATGGAGTACTCAAATAAGGCATCTTTGGTGTCTCATGTCTAAGCATCAGACATATAAATGGGACTACAGAACCGTTGTCTGACATTAGGTATCATTAACCATATAATATTTCATAAGTGGATCAATTAGTGAACTTCTTCTCTAATGAGCATATATATTGTATCCTTAGTGTCCCCACACAAGTGGCTATGAAACCAACCACCTCTATCATATGGATGGTTATACAGTACAATAGTCTATCCAGTTATCTCGATATCCCTCTTGAGTAACCTATGACTAAGATTATTTAGGAGGAGGCTCCCGCTAGGGTAGCAGCGACCGCCACAAGGGCAAGACCGCAAGAACAGGGGCAAAGGGTTAGTGTTTTCTTTTCGGTAAAAGGATAATACCCTTTGAAATTTAAGAAATTACGAGGTCTTTCCTTTTCTATAGAATTTCAAAAATACCCTTTACTTTTTTAAAAAATTTTGAGGTATGCCCTCTTGTCCAAAATTCCTAACATGCCCTTAATAATTCATTAAATTCTTCGTATATCTTGATTTTTAAAAAATAATTATGTATTTATTATCTTATAATCCTATATAGTTTTGTGTACATATGATGTATGATGTGGATGGATGATTATGAGCCATGTGATGTGATGTGATGTGTGTATATATAATTATTATTATTATTGGGGTTTGTGTGCTTGTGATTATTTTATGACAACGAAACTTATAATTCTGTGGCGGGAGATTACGATGCATGGTGATGCGGTGAGGATCCGACGAAATCGATGATGATGAGATCAGCAATCACAGAGCATGGAGATGAGCCGATGAACCCATAGATCCTATTATGAGTGATTAAGTTCATTGGCTTAGGCTAAATTATATTAGGTAACGACTCATGATCATCTATTATAGCTTGGACATGTGATATGCATTATACACCTACTATATATATATATATATATATATATATATATATATATATATATATATATATATATATATATATATATATATATATATATATATACATGCGATGTCGATATATATATATATTAAATATATGTGTGTGTGACATAAAATATTAGGAGACCGATATAAAACAAAAACCCCTCCTATGATAATATTAAGTCGATGAGCATGAGTTAATAAGATTGACCCACATAGTCTTTCATCGTTATAGGAAAAAATTGAATCACGATATAGGTTGAGTTTAGCGAGTTATTCGAGGGTCAACTATCTATGTGATCGAGATCTTACCTATGACATAGAGATATCATCAGTGACCCGAGGACATGGTATGCTTGGTCAAGTCACTCGAGTGCATATCATCGAATCAGACTCATCTTATAACGATGGTGATGACTTAACTGAACTTCATGATTTTTGAGCAGTCGAGAGACTATGATGATTCAGAGGATAGACATGACGAGAATCACAAGGAGCTGTGATTGGCAAGAGTTATCTACCTTTCGGGCTTAGACGTTGATTGGATCCCAATCCCTACTAGAAGTTTGTTAGAGACTTCCATTTCATATGTCAAGGGCGTCGCATGATTCACTAGAAAAATAGTGGGAGTACATTAAGATAGAAGTCCATATCTTAATTAGCTTTTTCACAAAATCTACATGTTATTTATTTGTGTTATATCTTGTTTGCCAGAAACATATTGCTCGTAAACCCCCCTACGTGACATACTTGAGGTCAACTGCCTTACTAGTCGTAACTACATAGATTGGCTCCAAAATTTTAGAATTATTCTCATGGCAGAGCAAATTGCATATGTCCTTGATATAATTATGCCCATGTTAGAAAAAGGGGCAAGCAAGGATAAGATCGGTCGCTATGTGAAGTATATAAATGATTCCAAATTGGCAAAATGTTACATATTAGCCTCCATGACTCATGAGTTATAGAGACAACATGAGAGCATATATGCCAACATAGAGACAACATGATCAGTCTCCACTTATCAGATTTTCATGATAACACATGGGTATTGGATATCGAGAGTGCTTATCATATCTATAATTTGTTGTAAGTTCTGACAAGACCTAGGAGATTTACCAGACGCGAGATGGACCTCAAGATGGGCAATAGAGCAAGAGTTGTTGTTGTTGTTGCCATTGGGGAGGTCACCTACATCTACTTGATCGATATTGCATTGGATGCATGCTATTTTATTCCCTCTATTATCAAAGATATTATTTTTATTTCTTGTTTGATAATTAATTGATATAAATTAGCTCTTGAGAATAATAATTGTTCAATAGTTATGGATGATGAGATCATCACTAGAGGGACCCTGATAAATGGCTTATATGTGTTAGACACTTCTCCATACATCATGAATATAAATACGTCTAATAGGAAAAGAGAGGAGATAAACAATGCATATATATGACATTGTAGGCTAGATCATATACATAAGGGAAGGATTCAAAAATTACTGAAAGATAAATACTTAGATCCATTTGACTATGAGTCGTATGCAACTTGTGAACCTTGCCTTCATGGAAAATGAGTAACTCTCTTTTTGGTTGAACTTGAGAGAGAGCCACTGAGTTATTAGAACTCATACATAGTGATGTTCATGGTCTCATGTTGACTCAAATTATAGGCAGTTACTCATACTTCATTACCTTCACTAATGATTTCTCCAAGGACACATGTACTTGATGTAGTACATGTTTGAGGCCTTTGAGAAATTCAGGAAATATAAGAATAAGATAGAGAACTAGATTGGAAGGAGTATTAAGACTCTTCGATTAGATCGAGGAGGAGAATACTTGAGTATGAGTTCACCCATTTCCTCATGGACAATAGGATTCTATCCTAGTGGACACCTCGTTATACGAAGTTCACGTATTTATACAGGTTTGTATAGTTGGCTTAGATAGGAATCGTATGGGTGGTCTGTTGTGTGTATCCTTCTCCTTGGGCTCAAGAGTCATATCTTCAAATTTGGGTTCTTCAGTAGGCACAATCATTAGAGGTCTCTCCTTTTTACAATGGTGTTCTAAGCTCTACAATTTATCATAATGCCCACATAGGCCCTTTGTCGATCCGTCATGAAGCTATTCTTTTATTAATTTTTTTAACTGAGGGGGTCAGCTGATAGTAGGAGGGGTTGAAAGCTTTGGTGTTGCTAGTTGGGGAGCGACCTTAGTCCTTTGGGCTTCGTGGTTCAATCACATCTCATGATGTTGCACAAAAGAGATAGCAACTATAAGTGTGTATGGCTATTGCGCTTTAACTTCTTTTCGAAACTCCAACTTCAAACCCTCATAAAAGTCCCCAATAGCTATTTTTCAGACTAATCATAAGTTTAATTAGATATTTTTTAAAACCTAATTTGGTACTCTTGGATAGTGGAGGTTTGATGGATCTTTGCTAGTTGTTTGTCAATATTCTTGTAATCGATTAGTGCTGAAGGTTTATGTACTATTAGTTAGGATGTGGTTCTCATGCTCTAAGCATTTTGATTGTGGTGACCTTCTTGAAGTAGTGCGAAGGAGATCGTTGTCGTTGAGGTGTAGGGTTGTCATTCCTTAACTGCGCTTCTTATCTCAAGTGGGATCTTTTTGCGATATAAACTCGCACCATGCTGTGATCTTCTTGGGCTTGGTGATCGGCCTAATCTAAACTCCTTGAAGAGAGCACGTAGTTTATCCTCTATATGTGTCTCCAAAGCTTCCGATTTGTCTTCGAATAGACCTACCAATGCCATGACGTAGGGATCTCCAACCTGTCAAATAAACCAATTGAAGAGGGTAGTTGCAATCTTCAGGTTGAAGGCAGTAGTGGCAACAAGAGGATGAGAAATAGTGGCTGCAATGATGCTACAAAATCATCGGGGCTGCGATGGTGTAGTTCCCAAGTGGTTGCTATGTTGATGGAGGATGGCAGCCAAGGGGATCTGCATCATGAAACAGCAGTGACAATGGAGGAAGAAGAGGGTAGCAATAACGTCGATTGTAGGTCTTTAGTGATGCTACAAGTTCATCAAGGCTGCGGTGGTGCAATTTTCAAGTGGCTGCTAAGTTGCTAGAGGATGGTAGGTGAGGGATCTAAATCGAGAGGTAGCAGTGATGGTGGATGAAGAAGAGGGCAGCAGCAACGTCGGCTGCAGTTGTGGTATGACTTCGTGGTTGTAGGTGGAGATGGTAGCTATTTACAAGCGGTTGTGGTAGAGGTGGTTGCAGCAAGGGTGTGACTACGATATAAGGAAGAAGGGCAATAGAGTGCATGATTGTTGCAAAGGAGAACAACAATAGTGTGGAGCGAGAGACTGCTATTGGTAACTTGTGCAGCGAGGGATCGCTGCTACCAGTGAATAAGGAAGATGGCAATGAAAGATCACTGCTGGCAACATTGGTATGGCAAGAGATCTCTGTTGGTTGTGATCAATTCGTTGCTAGGATTTGGTGGCCGAAAGATTGGTGGATCGGTGGATGTATAGGCTACGGTTTAGGTTTGTTTCATGGCTATTTCGGGTGTGGTTTTAGCTACAATTTTATAGAATTTTAGGGCTGTGATGTTAGAGGATGAAGGTCAGGAAATGGGTTTTGGATCTAGGGTTGATAGCAGCAAAGGTTTGAGAAAATTTAGTAAAAGTTTGCTACGATAGATGTTGTCTTCGCATAAGCAGAATTGTCACCAAAGAAATAGCAGTTTCTTGACAAAATTTTCAATAAAAGACTAAGAGATTTAAGGAGGAATTTGATAGCAAGATCTTAGTTCAGATAGCAGTAAGGATGACCAATTTGATCGAGGAAATTTTGGTAGTATAATAGCAAGGAAACATTTGTAAGTTACGATGGCAGAATCTTGTCAAAAAATTCAATGGTTTGCAACAAAAATTTACAACAACACAAGAACATTTCAGAGATGAATTCCTCAATAAATCAATCATAGATGAAAGCCAAGATGATCTATGAAGCGTATAAGAAATTTTGTTCAAAAAGAATGGCAAATAGATTGGCTTAAAAGCACCAATCTGGGGTTGAAATTTTCTACAGTAATCCTTCGTTCGCAAAGATGATAACTTTTACAACAAAAAAAATATGTTGCATAGATAAAAACTTCTTTTTGGTATTTTTGGGATAAGAAATTGCAGCAGCAAAAGGTATTGGTGATAGGAAAATACCTGATTTCTGATGCAATTAGTGGTGGCAGTAATAGCTTGATATGATCTGCGACAGGAGGTGATGGTGGAGACGGCAACATCAAGAGCAATTATGGGAATTACTTGGCTGATGGTGGGTGGCAGAGATGGCAACAAAGACAATAAGATTGCTACTCTGATACTAGATAATAAAACCCTAGAGGAATTATATACAGATTGATCTTTGAGAGGGATCAACCCTTAGAACGCTATAGGGTTCCTCCCCTCCGAGTACTCGCCATAAGGCTAAATTGAGGATTGATCTTTACTTAATGAAAAGATGTGGAGACTACATGCTTATATAGGACTCCAAACCCTAGCCCTAAGGGCTACTTCCTAAGTAAATTATCCCTTTTGCTCTTCACTCTAGCTGGCTTGCCCTGTAAGGAGTGGCGGCCTAGGGGGCTGCACCAAGATAGGCACCCTTGCTAGAAATCCTAGCCGACCTGTCCAGTAAATGGGGCAGCAACTAGGAAGCCCTAAGACCCCAAATATAAACCCTAGCCACTCTTCTTTATAGGATAGAGGTGGATAGGTGGGGTTTATTATAATCTCGACAGCTAGGAAGCCTTAAGGCTTCAAGACTCCCTCTCCCAAAATCTTAGTCGACTCCGCAATCAAAGGGGATGATGACAAGATTAGGGAGATATTATATGACTTAAGACTTTATTGACTCCTTAACTTATTGAGCTTAGGACTCATCCAAGCTAGAGTCCTAATAGACCCGCCCTCTTTAAATCAACCTTGTCCTTAAGGCTGAGATTCCATGTCTCTAGGTCTTGATCTGTAACTCCTCATTAGCTTGGGTGTCGGTTGGAAGGATCTGGGCTAAGTCATCTTTAAACTTCTATTTGAGGTGGGACACTTGAAGGATTAGTTGTATTTTTTATTTGGTACGTACATCTGATCTCCAGGTTAGGGCCCTAATATGATCCCTAATTTTGCAAGGTCCAAAGTAGCTATGGGACCATTTCCTTGAGGTTTGAATTTCCTGCTGGTATGGTTGGAAGTGTACTCGATCTTTAAGTTTGTCAGGAGGTTATTTCTTCTTTGCATGTGTTGTCATTTGGTTAGTCTTTAGTAGTAGCCAATCTTTCTTCTAGAATAGTGACTACCCTTTGGTATAGTTCAGGATGATGATAGCCTCTTCTGGTGTGAGAATGGATTGTAATTTTTCTGGGCTTACTTCTCTTTCATGCCATGGACCTATATAGAGCCAAACTTTAAGTTTAGTAGCAATTAGTATTTCTTTTAGACACCTCATGTAGAATTTTAGAAAATCCTTAATGCGGATTAGGGGTTGGTTATATTGTGTAAGGGCGATGTCGATCCCAACTCTTGATGTGTCTACTCCAATTATGAATATCTGGCCACGATTTGGTATGTACATTATCGTGGTCATGAGGAATATAGTTCCACTTA
Organism: Ensete glaucum; assembly: GCA_021527575.1. Lineage (NCBI taxonomy): Eukaryota > Viridiplantae > Streptophyta > Magnoliopsida > Zingiberales > Musaceae > Ensete > Ensete glaucum. The sequence continues at coordinate 37,887,204 of CM038553.1, read as the reverse complement.
GCCAAGGTAGTGTATCTTTCTTCATAGTGAGAGGGATGATATTCATGCTTTAATGAATCCTGCAAATGATCCTACCCTTACTCTAATTCTGCCACTAGGAAGACTCAAATTTCAACAAGTAGGGGAGAAGGTTCTTGTCTTCAATCTTTTGAAACTCTTGAATTTAAATTGAGAAGCCGTTGGATTCTTCTTTTGGTTCCTTCTCCAAGCAATGTGTTGTAACCGTAGTCGATTTGCTCCCTCGTTTCTCATGTAGAATTACTTGTTTCCCTTTGTTGAAAAATTTCATGGTTTGCTTCGAAAAATTTCAGAAACATCTCCAATTATGGATAACCAATCAATGTCAAGCACTATTTTAAATTCAACAAGAAGGAGGAGGAAAAACTCAGCAACTATGTCTTAATCCTGTAAAATTAGTTTTACCCCTGGGCACTTCTGGTTGCACTTCAGAATTTGGCCGTTAGCTACCTTAACTTCGAAATCGTTGTAATCTTCTTTTTGGAGCATTAAACAGGCATCAATCTTGCTACTTATGAAGTTGTGTGTGCTCCCAATGTCGATGAGGATGATGACGAGCTGTTGCTCGAGAAACCCTTTGATCTTCAATTTTTATGAGTTTGTGTAGCTGACTAAGATATGGACTATGTGGGTGGCCAGTTATAATGTATCCTTCACCTTGAACTTGAGAGTCGTATCTTCAAGTTTGAATTCTTCAGTGGGCATAATCATTAGAGGTCTCTCTTTTTTATAAGGGTGTTCTAGGCTCCACAGTTTATCATAATGCCCACATAGGCCCTTTGTTGATCTGTCACGAAGTTTTTCTCTTGTTAATTTCTTCGGCTGAGGGGGTATCGGAGAGCAACCCTAGTCCTCTAGGGTTCAATCACTCCTCTTGATGTTGCATGAAGGAGATGGCAACCATAAGTGTATATGGCTGTCACGCTTTAACTTCTTCTCAAATCTTCGGCTTCAAGCCCTCAATAAAAGTCCCCAATAGCTATTTTTTAGACTAATCACGAGTTTAATTAGATAACCTTTCAAACCTAGTTTGGTACTCTTCGATGGTCGAGGTATGATGGATCTTTGCTAGTTGTTCATTAATGTTCTTGTAATCTGTTAGTGTTGAAGGTTTATATGTTGTTGGTTGGGATGTGGTTCACATGCTTTGAGCATCTTGATTGAGGTGCCCTTCTTGACATTGTGCGAAGGAGATCAATATCGTTGAGGTGTAGGGCTACCGTGTATTAACTTTGCTTCTTATCTCCGGTGGGATCTCTTTGCGATTTGAACTCGCACCATGTTGTGATCTTCTTGAGCTTGGTGATTGGCCCAATCTAAACTCCTCGAAGAGAGCATGTAGTTTAGCCTCTATACGCATCTCCAAAGCCTCCAATTAGGCTTCAAATAGACCTGCCAATGCCATGATGTAGGGAACTCTAACCTATCAAATAAACCAATTGAAGAGGGTGGCTGCAATATTTAGGTTGAAGGCAATAGTGGTAGTAAGAGGATGAGAAATGGCGACTACATTGATGCTGCAAAATCATCAGGGCTATAGTGGTGTAGTTCCCAAGTGGCTACTATATTGATGGAGGATGGCATCTAAGGGGATCTAGATCATGAAGCAGCAGCGACAGTAGAGGAAGAAGAGGGCAACAATAATGCTAGCTCGGTTTGTGATAATGTTGCAAGTTCATCGAGGCTACGGTGGTGTAATTTCCAACTAGCTACTATGTTGCTGGAGGATGGCAGCTGAGGGATCTAAATCTAGAGGCAATAGTGATGATGGAGGAAGAAGAGGGCAGCAGTAATGTCAACTGCGGCTAAGGTGCGACTTCATGGCTGCAGGTGGAGATGGTAGCTATTTGCAGGCGGCTATGGTAGAGGTGATTATAGCATGTGTGTGGCTGTGATAGAGGGAAGAAGGGTAGCATAGTGCATGGTTGTTGCCGAGGAGGGCAACAGTGGTGTGGAGCAAGAGATCACAGATAGTAATTTGTGTAGCGAGGGATAGCTACTAGCTATGAACAAGGAAGATAGCAGCGAAAGTTCGCTGCTGGCAGCATTGGTACAACAAGAGATCATTGCTGATTGTGATCAATTTGTTACTAGTCGTGATCAAGGCATATGATAGCGAAAGATCGCTGTTGGTAGCATTTATGCCACAAGAGAACACTGCTAATTGCGATGGCAGCAAGAGATCGCTGTCAGCAATGTTGTGCAGTGAGAGATCGCTGCTGGTCATGGTCAACAAGTCATTACTGGTTGTGATCAAGGTAGATGGTAGCATTTGTGTAGCAAGAGATGCATGCTACAGTTAAAGGGATAAGGGGAGATTTGGTGGCCAAAAGATTGGTGGATTGGTGGATGTATAAGCTGTGGTCTAGGCTTGTTACATGACTATTTTGGGTGCAGTTTCAACTACTGTTTTGTAGATTTTTGAGACTATGATGGTAGAGGATGAAGGCAAGGAAAAGGGTTTTGGATCTGAGGTAGATGGTAGTAAAGGTTTGAGAGAATTTAGTGAAAGTTTGTTGTGGTAAATGCTATCTTCGCAGAAGCAGAATTGTCGTCGAATAAATAGTAGTTTCTCGACAAAATATCCAGCAAAAAACTGAGAGATTTGAGGAGGAATTTAACAATAAGATCTCAATTCAGATACAATAAGATGACTAATTTAATCAGTGAAATTTTGGTAGCAAAACAGCAAGAAAATGTTTGCAAGTTGCGATGGCAGAATCTCGTCGAAAATCTTAGCAATTTACAATGAAAATTTGTAGCAACACAAGAACATTTTCATAGATGAATTCCTTGATAAATCAATTATAGATGAAAGCTAAGATGATCTATGAAGCATATAATAAATTTCATTCAAAAAGGATGGCAAATAGATCAGCTCAAAAGCACCAATATGCACTTGAAATTTTTTGTAGCAATCCTTCATTTACAAAGATGATAACTTTTACAACGAAAAGAATTTGTAGCAAGGGATAGATAGAAATTTCTTTTTGAAATTTTTGGAATAAGAAATTATAGCAGCAAAAGGTATTTGTGATACAAAAATACCAGATTTTTGATGCAATTCGTGGTGGCCGCAATAGATTGATTTGATCTGTGGGAGGAGGTGATGTGGAGACGGTGACATCAAGAGCAATTATGGGAATTGCTTGGCTAATGGTGGGTAGCAGAGATGGCAGCAAAGTCAGCAAGATCACTGCTTTGATACAAGATGATAGAACTCTAGAGGAATTCTATGCAGATTAATCTTTGAGGGGGATCAACCCTTAGAACGCTAAAGGGGTTCCTCCCTCCTAGCACTCGGCCACAAGGCTAAATTAAAGATTGATCTTTGCTTAATGAAAAGTGGTGGATGCTACATACTTATATAGGACTCCAAACCCTAACCCTAAGGGCTACTTCCTAAGTAAATTATCATTTTTGCCCTCCACTCTAGTTTGCTTGCCCTGTAAGGAGTAGCGACCTGGGGGGGCTGCACCAAGATATGTCCCTGCTAGAAACCCTAGTCAACCTGCCCAGTAAAGGGACCGATGGCTAGGAAGCCCTAAGACCCCAAATATAAACCCTAGCCACTCTTCTTTATAGGATAGAAGTGGCTAGGTGGGGTTTATTACAATCTCGACGACTAGGAAGCCTTAAGACTTTAAGATTTCCTCCCCCAAAACCCTAGTCGACTCCTCAATCAGAGGGGATGATGGCAAGATTAGGGGGATATTACATGACTCAAGATTTTATTTAATTCTTGATTTATTGAGCTTAGGACACATCTAAGCTAGGGTCTTAACATTCTTGTTGGACTTGATGGTCATAATTATTATAATTAATTAGTCATAGTTAGCATTGATTAGGTTTGAGTCCTACTTCAATTAGATTTGGAAGGAATCTAAATTAACTCAAGTGAGGCAAATTGGGTTTACACTTGGGTTTGGATTGAGCTAAGGTTGAGCTCATTTGGTTGACCTAGAACTGGGTCAACTGAAGGTACAAATCAGGATTATAAAAGTGAATGAATCACTTTTTTGGGATTTCCGATGGTTGCACCACTAGTGGGTGGTGGTTGTACTGCCAGGCAATAGTTATACCATGTAGGTCAGCATTTATACTGCCACCACCATATTTTTCAGACAACTTTAAGCAGTTGTATTGTTAGCGCTAGTGGTAGTACCACCCGTACCCAGATTTTTCGAATACATTTAAATTTTTTACTCTAATTTCTGAAGCCAACTGAGGTCTATAAATACCCCAACAGTACAAAACAATTAGGCTAGAAATTTTGTGAAAAATTATGTGCGAAAATTATGCAAGAAAAAGAAAGAGGGTAAGGGAGTGAAAAAAAGAGTTGTAATCTTTGTAAAAGTCTCCCTTTGAATTGTAAGTGTAAAACTTGTAAAGTTCCTCTCCTAAGCCTGTAAAAAGGAGAGTGGGAAGTCTAAGGGTTTGGTCTTCACCTGAAAGAATATCGGTACAAGATAATGGTGGACATTAGCAAAGAAGACTCTGGAGTGGACGTTGGCTAAGTTATGGTCGAACCACTATAAATCTGTGAGCTCTCTACTCTTGTCTTGTTTTTTGCATTTAATTGTTCTTAATTGGTTTGAAGAAAGGCATGTGCATCATCTTTTGATTTTCTTGTATATCGTTTACTTACTCACTTTCAACGAAGTCCAAGAAATACTTCTAATTTTCTTCTTTACTTTAAGTAAGTTTTTCAAATCGAATATTTATATACTTGCACTAATTCACCGCCCCCTCTTAGTGTCAATTAATCCTAACAAATTGCATCAAAACAAGGTTCTACTCATTGGACTAAATACCCAATTGAGCAAATAGTTTCGTTATGAATAAGGGACATTCTATTGCACATCCTCCCAAGTTTAATGGGACGGATTACACATATTGGAAAATAAAAATATTTTTTTTATTTCTATGGATTTTGATTTGTAGCACATAATTAAAATTGATTTTGAAAAGCCCAAACCAATGAATGAATTAAATAATTTAGAAAATAAATTTTTTCAATAAATATAAAAACAATGAATGCTTTATTTTGTGCACTTGATAAGAATGAATCTAATTGGGTTTTTGTTTGTGAAATTACTTTTGATATTTAGCATATACCTCAAATCACACATGAAGGCACTAGTAGAGTTAAAGAGTCTAATATTAATATTTTAGTTTATAGTTATGAATTGTTTAGAATGAAACCAAGTGAGACCATTGGAGACATGTACACCCGGTTCACGGATGTTGTCAATGGTCTAAAACCTCTTGGTAAATATTTTTCTAATTTTGAACTTACTGCAATTCAAGAGGCTAAAGATATTTACAATTTTCCTCTTGAAGAACTTATTGGATCACTTATGACTTATGAACTAAGCTGTAAAGCTCATGACGAACTTGAAGAACCCCTTCCAAAGAACAGGAAGGATTTGGCACTGAAAACTATATATGACTCCTCGAGTGAAACCTTGAGTGATGAAGATAATGATATTACACTATTAACCAAAAAATTTAAAAATTTATAAAAAAGAATAAAAATTATAAAAATAAAAATTAACAAAAAATGGGACAATGTTATATGCTTTGAATGTAAGAAGTCAGAACATTTAAAAAATGAGTGTCCTTATTTAAAGAAAAAGGAGCCACACAAGAAAAGGGCTCTCTGGACAACTTGGGATCACTCAAACTATGCTCTCATGGCCATTCATGATGAGGTAAGTGAGTCTTCCAATATATCCTTTACTGAATTATTGAATATTTTCATTAGATTTATGATGGGTTTAAAAAAACTAGTAAGTCTTATAAATTACTTAAGAAAGATCGTGATTCACTAGTTAGTAAATTTGAAGAAATACATGTAGCATCACCATCACATAGTTCATGCACCGATTGTGAAACTTTAGATGAACTTAGAAAAGAAAACTTTGTATCAAAACAAATATTAAAAAATTTTGAAATAAGAAATAAACCCCTAAACATGATCCTTGCAAATAAGGGTCATGTTCATAAGAAAGACTTTATTGGCAATACTCAACAAATCCCAACTATCTTCATTAAAGGACCCACTCTAAACTTACCACCAAAAATTAAATGTAACTTTTATGGTAGATTAGGACATAAAGCCTAAAGATGTTCATTTAGAAAGTATAGTCCACATAAATTTATTTGGATTTCTAAAGGAACTATAAACAACCAAAAACCTCTGGATAAATTTAGTAAAGCTTTTTATAGGGGACTCAAAGTAAAATGGGTACCTAAATTAAAATCATCTTTCTTGTAGGTTTGTCTCCAAACTAAAGCTAGAAACACCAAATGATACCTTGATAGTGGATACTCAAGGTATATGACTAGAGATCAAACTTATTTTTCAAAACTCACTAACCTAAATGAAGGAGTTGTCATCTTCGGATATAACAACAAAGTAAAATTCATTAAGAAATAAACCATATGTAACATATCAAACCTTTTGGTTGAAGATGTGCTATTAGTTGATAGTTTGAAACATAATCTAGTTAGTATTAGCCAATTATGTGATAAAGGATATATTGTTAAATCTTAATCTAATGCTTGTATAATTGAAATATCACATAAAAATAAATCTTTGATTGCCTTAAGAAACAAAAATGTATATACTATTGTCATTGAAAAATTTTATGATGAAACATTCTTTTATGTTTTAAATGATGATGCTTAGATTTAACATAGGAGACTAGGTCATGCTAGCATTAAATTACTAAATAGAATCTCAATTAAAGATTTAGTAAGAGGATTACCTAGCCTTATGTTTGTTAAAGATAAAATATGTGATAATTACCAAATAGGAAAGCAAATAAAGAGTAGCTTCAAGTCAAAAAATCAAATAAGTACATCTATGTCACTATAATTGATCCATATGATTTCTTTGGACCAATTGAGACTACAAGTTTAGGAGAAATCAAATATACCTTTGTCTTAGTAGATGATTATAGTAGATATATTTGGACTTATTTCTTGGCACACAAAAATAATTCTTTTAATTTTTTTTAATTTTATAAACTTGTTCAAAATGAAAAAGGTTTTATAATTTTATCAATATATAGTGATCATGGGGGTGAATTTTAAAACAATGAGTTTCAAAATTTTTGTGAGTCAAATGAGTACATTCACAACTTCTCTACTCCTAGAAATCCACAATAAAATGGAGTAGTAGAACGAAAAAATAGGAGCTTATAAGAAATGGCTAGAATCATGTTAAACAAACATAGCCTACCAAAATATGTTTAGGCCGAAGCTGTTAACACGACATGCTTTATTTTAAATAAGGTTGTTGTAAGGCCATTACTATCTAAAACTCCTTATAAACTATAAAATAATAAAAAACCTAATATTTTATATTTTAAAATTTTTAGTTGTAAATATTTTATTTTGAATAAAAAGGATACCTTAGGAAAATTTGATTTAAAATCTGACGAAAGCATTTTTCTTGATTATTCCTCTATTTCAAAAGCTTATCGTGTATATTAAAAAAAGCCTTAGTAATTGAAGAATCTATTCATGTTGTTTTCATTGAGATTTTCGAACTTAAGAAAATTGATTTTGATAAGAATTTGATTTTGACACTTTAAATTTAAATGATAATCCTCCTAAAAGTAACTTGGATGAATCTAATTTCAAATCCTTACCCAAAGAATGGAAGTATGTAAATGTTGATCCTAAGGAGTTTATAATATGAGATACATCAAGAGATATTCAAACTCATTCTTCTTTTAAAAAAATTTGTGCTAATGTTAAATTTATATCTCAAGTTGAACCAAAATGTATTGATGAAGCCCTAGGAGATGACTCTTGGGTTATTGCAATGCACGAAGAGTTAAATCAATTTAAGAGAAATGAGATATAAGAGCTTGTTCCTAGACCAAAGAACCATTTAGTGATTGGTACTAAATAGGTCTTTAGAAATAAGCAAGATGAAAATGGTATCATGGTTAGAAACAAGGTTAGATTAGTAGCCAAAGGTTTTAACTAAGAAGAAGGGATTGATTATGAAGAAACCTTCACTCCTATGGTTAGACTTGAAGCCATAAGGATGTTCATTGCCATTGCATCTTTCAAAGATTTTAAGTTATTTCAAATGGATGTTAAAAGTGCTTTTCTTAATAGTTTCACTTCAGAAGAAGTGTATATTAAACAACCCCTTGGTTTTGAAAATAATCTTCTTTCGAATCATGTTTTCAAACTTTCTAAATCTTCTTGGGCTTGGTATGAAGGACTTAGTTATTTTCTTATTTCAAATAATTTTTAAATAATAATATTGATACCACATTATTTTTTAAGTATTTTGAAAATAATTTTCTTATTATTTAAATTTATGTTGATGATATAATTTTTTATTCAAAAATAAATCCTTATGTGAATCTTTTGCCAAGAGTATGAGCCAAGAATTTGAGATGAGCCTAATGGGTGAATTAACTTTTTTCTGACGATTGTAAAAAAAATAATTAAATGATGATATCTTTATTAGTCAAATTAAATATATCTTAGACTTATTAAAATATTTTTGTATAGAAAATGCTAAAGCTATAAACACCCCCATGAGCACTTCTACAAAATTAGACTTAGATAATGAGGGAGAAACTTTTTGATCAAAGAACATATAGAAGAATGATAGGTAGCTTGTTGTATTTGACTGCTACAAGATCATATTTAATGTTTAATGATGGATTATGTGCAAGATTTTAATCCAATCCAAAACTTTCTCACCTTAAAGAAATTAAACGGACATTTACATATTTAAAAGGAACCTCTAACTTACATTTATGATATCCAAAATCTAAAAACTTTGATTTACTTGCTTATGCGAATGTCGATTTTAGAGGGTGTAGAATTGATAGAAAAAGTACTACTATGACATGTCAATTTTTAGGGTATGCTCTTATTTCTTGGTCCTCCAATAAACAAAATTCGATTGTCTTATCTACAGTTGAGGTCGAATATATTACAGCTAGTACATGTTGTGCCCAAAGTTATTTGGATGAAAAACACATTAGAAGATTATGAAATTTATTTAAAAAATATCCCTATAAAATATAACAATATAAGTGTCATATTTTTAACTAAAAATCTTATTCAACACTCAAGAACTAAATATATTGATATTAGACATCACTTTATTAGAGATTATGTTAATAATCTTGACATATCTTTAGAATTTATTGATACTAAGCATCAATTAGCAGATATTTTCACTAAGCCACTAAATGAAGAGCAATTTAAATTTATTAGAAGAGTTAAGAATGCTTAACCATCAAAATGAATGAGTTACTATATTCCATATTTCTTAATTTGTTTGAAATGAATTTAATTGTATGAGTAGCTCTTAATTTTTCTTAAATTTCTTGGTTCTTTTTTAGCTCTCTTGTGAATTGATTCTCCTTGAAATTGACACTATAAGAATTAGATTCTAATGAGTTTATATATCTTGAAATTATTTCACCTCTTTTTGTTGATGACAAAGGGCGAGAAATAGCTTATTGATTATATATGTATGAAAATGATAAAATAGGGCATTTCTTCTTTTAGTTAATAACTAAAGAGAAATTTTTTAAAATTAATTATATGACTAATTCTTGAAATTTTTATGCTTTGAATATCCTTAAAGATTTAGTGATTGATGATTTAAGGTATTTTTTTTAAAATTAATGTTATATCATGTATCATTGATGATTTGATGGTTTATGATTTTTGAAATTCATGATATATCATTTCTGAATTTGATAATTGAATGTTATGATACTTGAATTCAAGAGTATTTGGTTCTCTTAAATTTAAGTTTTCTTTATTTGGATTACTACATGGATTTAGGGGGGAGTAAAAATTAACTCCTGTCATCAATTGATTGTTATCATAAAAAAAAAAGAGATTATTGAATCTCAAATTTTTATGATGAAATCAATTAATCGTTTGTTGATCCAACATGTGTGTTAGAGATGAATAATGGAGGATTAACTACGACAGAGAAAGAAAATTATAATAAGATGTTGGGCCAGAGTTAAGTCTAGGCATCGGGCCCGGGTTCGAACGATGCAGTGGGAACTCGCTGGGAGACTCACCAGAAGCTTACCGAAGGTATCGAAAGCTTTCTAGGAGTTCGCCGGGAGCTCACCAAAAGTGATTGGGAGCTTGCCAGGAAGGCATCAGGAGTTCGTTGGAAGAAGACCAAGAAACTCATCAGAAGATCGTCGAAGGTTGCCAAAAAGCTTATTAGGAGTTAGGAAGGTCTTGTTGAACTTGATGGTCATAATGATTGTAATTAATTAGTCATAGTTAGCATTGGTTAGGTTTGAGTCCTACTTGAGTTTGATTTAGAAGGAATCCAAATTAACTCAAGTGAGGCAAATTGGATCCACATTTAGGTTTGGATTGAGCTCAATTGGTTAACCTGGAAATGGGTCATTTGAAGGTACAAGTAGGGATTAGAAAAGTAGAGGAATCACTTTTCTAGGACTCCCGATGATTGTACCACCGATGGCCGATGGTTGTACCGCCCAAGCAGCAGTTGTACCACCCAGGTCGGTGATTGTACCATTGTCGCCCTATTTTTTAGGCAGCTTTGGTGGTAGTATCGTTAGCATCGATAGTTGTACCACTAGTACCTATAATTTTCAAATATGTTTAAATTTTTGGCTCAAGTTTCTAAATCCAATTGAGGTTTATAAATACCCCAAGTCTTCTTGCCTTTAGCACAAAATAATTGGGCTAGAAATTCTATGAAAAATTATGTCTAAAATTGTGCAAGAAAAAGAAATGGAGCAAGGGAGCAAAAAAAAGAGTTGTAATCTTTATAAAAGTCTTTCTTGTGAGTTGTAAGTAAAGCTTGTAAGGTTTATCTCCTAAGCCTGTAAAAAGGAGAGTGGGATATGGAATATAGTAAATTCAGAGCACAACATGTACTTCTACTCTTCTAATAAATTTAAATTGTATGAGTAGCTCTTAATTTATTAGAAGAGTTAAGAATGCTTAACCATCAAAATGAATGAGCACAACATGTACTTCCAATCTCCTAATCAATTATGTGGTACTTCTACTTTCTATAAAATTGATTTGAGGAGTGGCTATCACCAAATAAGAATTAGGCTTAGTGATGATTGGAAAACAACATTTAGAACTAGAGAAGACTTATATTATTAGTTCGTTATGCCATTTGGGCTATCTAATGCTCCTAGTACTTTCATGAGATTTATGAATCATATACTTAAGTCATGCATTGAGAGTTTTGTTATGGTTTATTTAATGACATATTAGTGTACAACAAGAGTGAGGAAGAGCATATGAATCATATTAAGAAGATCTTTCTTATCATGAGACAACAAAATCTTTGTGCTAATCTGAAGAAGTGTAATATTTTTACTCCTAGTGTGGTAGAAGCTATATTATTTCAAAAAATAGAATCATGATGGATCAAAGTAAGGTAGAAGCTATTCTTAATTGGCCAACACCTATTTTATTGTATGATGTGAAGAGTTTCCATGGTTTAACTTCCTTTTACAGAAGATTCATCAAGAGTTTCAACTCGATTATTGCTCTAATCACAGAATGCTTGAAATGTAATAAATTCAAGTAGACTAATGAGGCTGATGAAGCTTTTGAGCTATTAAAAAGAAAGGTGATTGAAGCTCTTATTTTGGTACTACCCAATTTTGACAAAGTATTTGAGGTTGAATGTGATGCCTCTAATGTAGGAATTGGTATTGTTTTGAGTTAAGAAGCAAAGTCATTGCCTTGTTTAGTGAGAAGCTAATTGATACAAGAAGGAGATATTCTACCTATGACGAGGAGTTCTATGTTATTTATCGAGCTTGATCTCATTAGAGTCAGTATCTTCTTGCCAAGCCATTTATCTTATATTCTGATCATGAGGCGTTGAAGTCTATTAATCACCAACACAAGCTAAACAAGAGACATGTAGTTTGGGTGGAGTTCTTGCAATCTTATAATATCATAACCAAGCACAAATCTGGTGTTCAAAATATAGTTGCTGATGCATTGGGTATAAAATTTTCTTTATTATTAGTCATGGAAGTCAAAAGATGATTGGATTTGAGACATTCAAAATTCTCTATGAAATGATGTGGATTTCAACTCAATATGATAGAATTACAAATCAGGTTCTTTTTAGTAATTTTCTATCTTTAATGATTTTTTTTTTTGAGCTAATGCCTTGTGTGTTCCATCTTATTCTTTGAAACATATAATTCTGGTTGAAGCTGGTGGTGGTGCTTTGGAAGGATATTTTGGTAGGGACAAGACTCTAACTCTTGTTCAATCAAATTTCTATTGGTCTAAGATGTTCAGAGATGTGAAGAGACTTGTAAAGCAATGTCGAGTGTGTCACTTGGCAAAAATAAGAAGCCAAAATTCAATTTGTACACTTCATTACTAATGCCTAATGCTCTATGGGAGGATTTGAGTCTTGATTTTGTCTTGAGACTGCCAAGAACTCAAAGGAATAAAGATTTCATACTTGTTGTTGACATATTCTCAAAGATGCCTCACTTTATTTCCAACAATAAATTAAATAATATATCTCATATTGCTTATTTGTAATTCAAGGAGATTGTTAGATTGCATTCTAAGAACTATGGTGTTTGATCGAGACTTAAAATTTCTTAGCCATTTATGGAGAACTCTATAGAGAACTCTATGGAGGAAGCTGGGTACATCTTTGAATTTCAGTAGATCTCATCATCCGCAAATCGATGGGCACACAGAAGTGATGAACAAAAGCTTGGGAAGCTTGCTTAAAAGATATGTTGGTAAAAACATTAAGGAATGGATCTCATTCTTAGAGCTATACAAATCGATGGGCACACAAAGGTAATGAACAAAAGCTTAGGAAACTTACTGATCCTATTATATTCCCTACAGTTGATAATGTTGTCTAATAGCTTTTAACCCAAGCCACTCAAACATGACTACTGATAAGCATATTCCTTAGACAAAGTTAAAATTATTTTAAGGTACTTTTCTTCATAATCAAGGAATACATTAAAGGGGTTAGTTAACAGCTATAAAGCACTTAATTTCATACTTCCCTATGCATGAAGGGTTATTTCAAGTACTAGTACTTATTTTGGAGTTTTAGGGTTAGTAAGTTTAGAATCTGATGGTATTAGCAGAAGCTCTTTGAGTTATCTATTAAATTCTGTATCTCTTAGATGTTTTCTTGAGTGATGACTCTTTTGTTATAGTTTTATATCTTTAAATAATATCCTTAGGGTGCTGTGCTATTTGTATCTCTTTGTGATTTTATACTTGGTGGTGAACAATTTATCGATTTTATGCAAGTTCTATCTTGAGTTTATTTTTTTTCAATCCAAAAACACTTTTTCCAGCAAATACAACTTAACTATCAGTTTCTTTTTTTTTAAATCAATTCCTCTTTCTCCCTTCCCTGGTATCAAGTCCAATCACTCATAATATGATCTATATGTGTATTAACGCATCTCTTGTCTTGTGATTGTCCTTCTCGTCATCATCGGTTCCGTCGAATCCTCGGCACATCATCATGCATTACGATCGCCACCACGACATCGTGGATCCCGCTGACACCTCTACACTCTCGCCATATCTCTTCATATAATTACAACATAATCATAGGCACACAAGCCCGATAATAAATGAGAAAAATAGAGGCTCACAGGTCCCAATAATAATAATAACCATATATACATGGCTTTTGATCATCTATCCACATCATAAATCACATGAACATATCATCATATAGGACTACTATATATTAAATAATTAATTAAATTATTTAATTAATTATTTTTTTAGAATTCTGGATAGGCTAGAAATTTATAGAATTGGTAAGGGTATTCTCATAATTCTGGATACGATGATAAATCTTAGAATTTCTCAAATTATAAGGAGCAGAATAGTCCTTTTATCAAAAACTCTAATCCCCTTCTAGTGGCTCATCATCGCCGCCCTTGTGTAAGCGACAACGCTGCACATCGACGGCGGTTGGCCCTACTCGCAAGTAGCTAACCCCTGCCGGTGGGGTCATGCCCGCAAGTAACTTGGTTGCATGTGATCACACCTGTAGAGAGCCTGGCCATGAGTGGATGCCCTTGTAAGGGGCCTGCCCATAGGTGGCTGCCCCCTCTGCATTGCCTTCGCTATGAATCGTAGCAAGAATGTGTATAACAATTCTATGTGATTTAATCTCATCACACGCAGTTTAAAAGTCAATCTTTTGCACAAGCAAACTGGCTCTGATATGATTGTTGGCAAACCCAATGGGAGAAAGAAAATCAAAATATGTTTCCCACTTATATCAAATTGTCATGTAAAAATTGGTGCATGAAAAATCATAAAAATAAAAAACTACGATACGTGAGAGATTGATTACCTAGGGAGATCGTATATCCCTGAAATTCCAGATCAAGATGAAGAGGATGAAGGAGATCAAATATCCTCCTCTTTAGCAGTATCCATATGATGGATTGTTCCAGTGATACTCCTCCAATCATAGCCAAAATCTTGCAACTCTTGCGTAGAAGATGAGGGAGAGAGGAGAATAGGAGGGAGCAGCCAAAGGTGCAGTCTATCACTATTGCGCCGCCCCCGCCTCTTATTTATAAAGAGCTATCCAAAAACCCTAATAGATTCTACATTAGTGAATATTGGTTCTTCATACAATTACCCACTAATATTGGATTATTAAATCTCTATCCAATAATCTCAAATTACCTCTAATTGGGCCTCATGCAAAGAGCCCATCAATGTTGAGTCTCATCCAATGAGAACACAGGTTAATTGGATAACTCATATTCAATCTTCTACTCGCTGAAACATCTATTATATATGTTTGACCCTGTAGCCCCACTACCGAGTTGGCCGTGAGTCCTACCTGTCAGAATTCCTTTTAACTCAGTGAATTATTATCTCATAATAATTTACTTAATTCATCGACTATGGACATACTAGGTCATTGCGTCATAGTCCCCAAATGGTATACAGGATTTATCCATTGGACCTATCTATCCTCAATTACCATGTATCTATAGTCCATTATCCATCTAATATCTCAGAGATCGTATATTGGGTATGGCACTGTCAGGCTTCATACGGGATCCGTCTGTATCTTTCTCTAATCGGATTCTTCCGAATACTCCTCTCTGAATCTGAACGATCTGGACTGAGGATTTGTTTGAACAATTACACACGGGATATTCCTTTCATGATATTGAGAATGGATGATCCTCTATTGACACTCAATTGTCTTTGTAAGGTTAGTTACCAATCCTGATAGCCAGTTGTACTAAATCTGAAACTTTCTAAACCTGTAAGTCCGACGTCAAAGAAATGAGTATTCAAATAAGACATCCTTGGTGTATCGAGTCTAAAGACCAGACAAACAACTGGGACTATGGAATTATTATCTAACGATAGGTATTATTAACCATCCAATATTCTATAAGCCAATCAATCAGTGAATTCATTCGCCAATAAGCACTTGTACTATACCCTTAGTATCCATGCACAAGTGACTATGAGATCAATCGCCTCCATCATCTAGATAGGTATATAAAACACTGATCTATCTGATTATCTCGATGTCTCTTTCGAGTAACATATGATTGAGATTATTTAGGATTTATGTTTAATGGTAAAGTGGTCTCATTATCGTGATCTCATCATGATATGATTCACATTGCAAAGAACCAATGATATCACAATACATATAGTCAATAAATAATATAATACAAGAATATATCAATAATAATAATAATACAAAAAAATTGTATAGTGTGTCACACGTGTCATCACTTATGTGATTAGTTTGTAGGGCACATGTAACCAATTGCAATAATGACAACAGAGATAGCAATAATGATAATAGAGAAAAATATGATTGATAAAATCGCAAGATAAAGATTTTTTAAAGTCACAATTTTAGATTTGTAATTACCATGATAACATGCACTAGTTCTCCCCAAGTTTTACCAAATTTATAGTTGTTCCTGATATTTGCTTTGGCGGTACATTCAGAATCCTCTGCGAAACAAGACATGTCCCACTCACCAATGTAGTCTTTAAGATCGGAGAGAGCACAACCAAGATTTAGTTCCATAGTCTACGCTATCTTCTTCTTCGCATATTCACAATTTTAGATTTGTAATTGTCATAGAACATGCAATAGTTCTCCCGAGTTTTAAAAAATAAGTAGACGTTCCCGATATTTGCTTTGGAGGTACATTTTGAATCCTCCCAAGACAAGACATGTTCTACTCGATAGAGACCAATGTAGTCTTTAAGATTGGAGAGAGCACACCAAGATTTAGCTCCATACGCCACACCGTCTTCTTCTTTGCTGATTCACAATTTTGGATTTGTAATTGCCATGAGAACATGCAATAGTTCTCCAAAGTTTTACAAAATAATTTGTTGTTCCTGATATTTGGGGGTACATTCTGAATCATTCTTAAGACAAGACATGTTCCACTCGACAGAGACCATTGTAATCTTTAAGAACGAAGAGAGCACAACTAAGGTTTAGTTCCATTCTTCTTCTTGGCTGATTCACAATTTTAGATTTGTAATTGGCATGAGAACATGCGATAGTTCTCCCAAGTTTTACAAAATAAATAATTGTTCCTGATATTTGCTTTGGAGATACTGAATCTTAATTATATATTTTTAGGTTTGGACTTATCCTTAAGCCTGAATTCTGATTATGTTAAATAGTCTTGATTTGTATTTAGTGGTTATTTCATGCTTAGCGGTTTGATTCCAATTTACTCTTGATTTTTTTTTTATTTTTGCATTTGAAGTTTTTTCAGTTATCTGATTCGTTCAAATTGTGTGGGTAAATAATTAAAATTATCACATGTTTGATGCTTATGATAATCATATTGAAGAAGTTGTACAAGTGTTCATATTGAATAAGGTACATAAGTGTTTATTTTTTTATGCATCCTATTTTATAGTTTTTTATTGTCAACCTAACGATATGTAATTATGTAATTGTGAACTCATGTAGGATGCAGAAGAAAGTGTTGAAGAATGAAAAAAGTATAAATATCTTTTTCATACGACATGGATTTCGTATCAGGACTATGTAGTGTTTTCTATTTTGGATATGATGCGGGTTTTGTGATTATATCAATTTTAATATTAACCTTTTGATAAAATGATGTGGATTTTGTGATTGTATTATCTTTAATATTGATGGTAATTTTTTTATCAATAAAATTTCTGGTATGGTTTTGAAATTATTAAAAATTGATATGCCATGGAGAAATTATTATTGAAAGTTTTTCGTTGATAGTCTATCACTAATGTAGCCTGTCACTAATGTTGTTTTTTTTTTTGTTAGTCTGTCGATAATATACTTTATCATTAATATTGTTTTCATTAAAATAAGTATTATAAACATAATTTTTTTATATAAAATTTTAGTGACATGTCAGTTCATCACTGAATTATTATCACTTTTTTTATTTAATCGACAATGAGTGACCGATCTAAGTTATCATCCAAATTTTTCGTCATGACATTTAGTGACAAAAGCGTTCATTACCATATTTATCACAGAAATTAATTAGTTAATTTATTTATTTTGAATGACATAATTTGAATGTATTAGTCACAAAAATAAGCCATCACTATAATATATAATTTAGTGACAAGTGTGTCTTTTATAGCCACTAAAACTTTGAACCACAGAAGTTGGTGATAGCTCACATCATTCTTTTAGTGATAATTTTTTAACTTTTGATGATAACTTTGACACGAATGGTTGTTTTTCTTGTGGTGGAGGTATTAACATTAAACAAAAGTAGATCATCCCATTTGGAAAAAAAAATCAACACCTTCTTTCTTGCGGTATTAAAAAAAATATGGAATTAATCAGGGCATTGTACCAAAAGCCTTGCGATAGATTAGAAAACATCTTAACGGTTGAAGAAATAAAAAGAAGATTAAAGGATAAAAGAAACAAGAGAGACCAAAGATACAGCTGAAAGAATGGTACATACTAGAGCAGATGTCGTTTTTGCGTTTTTCTTTTTCATTAATAACTCTTGTTGTTTATGAAGCATGTGTAATTGTGAATTTTTAAAAACCATAGTTAAACATTCAAGCTAAAATCTTTTTTTAACTACAAAATATAAGAGTATTAGTATATATATATATTGAGAGAAAGATAATTTATAAAGTTGACGTGAACCACCACTAGGATAATAGCGGTGATCAAAACATAGTAGAGAAGATGTGGATAGTATATAGCATGTCAACTAAAAGAAATAAAGTAAAAAAAAAAAAAAAAACCCTCTCAAATAGCTGCCCGACGATAGCAGTAATGCTAGTTTGGCAACCGAAAACGATTAACACTAGTGCTAGTTTCTTCCTCTGTTGACCTCCGAAAACACTTGAGAGTTAAACATCATAACATATCAACCTTTATTTGCATGAAACAAATGACATTTATCAAGAGTAACAATTGATTAATTTTCACTATGTTTACATAAAACCCGTAGAGTATAACGCAAAATATATCTTCTTGTACTGTCATAGTACGAGAAGAAATATTACATCCAGAAATATATGAAACCAGAATCTCACGTAGGAATGTTTTGTAAGTAGTTTAATATATTGGAAGGATTTCAGTTTTCCTTTTAATAGACCAGTCATAAGGCATCAGTCAGAAGAGAATCGCAAAACATGTCGTCAAGTCTCTTCCTGGGGCAAGAGGTAATCCCAATCAATAGCAGATTCATCCTCTTGTTTCCGTAGCTTTTGCACAAGACCAGGTTGACTACTTTGAGGAGCATCTCTTCTTCCTCCTGGTGATGTTCCGATTAAGTTGGACGTTTGCTGAATACATGCTTTGACAGCATCATGCACACTCACAAAGAACCAGCTTTTGCCAATCAGCTCAATGAGATGTGATCTCGCGAGAGTCATCAGAACCTTTTGGTTTGGATTCGAAATGGCAATCTGCAGGCATTCAGTGCATCGGTTATACTAGTGTATTATTTGAGGAAGAGAAGAATACTATGTTTAAAGAATGCTGACCTGAATCTCATGCAGTTTGTATCCTTGATGCAAATCCTTGAGAGCTTCTACAGCGCTGGAGTCTATATATGGGACAGCTGCAGCAATGAAAGTATAAGCAGATGCACCAACGAAGTTTTGTTTACCAGTATGACTGATGAAACAACAATCCCAGT
The DNA here is from genome assembly GCA_021527575.1 of Ensete glaucum. Taxonomy (NCBI): domain Eukaryota; kingdom Viridiplantae; phylum Streptophyta; class Magnoliopsida; order Zingiberales; family Musaceae; genus Ensete; species Ensete glaucum. The sequence goes on along the minus strand of CM038553.1, from coordinate 37,867,969 downwards.
ATTTGATCTTTTTTGTCTTGGAAACCTGCCTCTCTTTCCCGCTTTCCTCTCTTATTCATTTGACGCTATGAGCTCTTATATCAGTGCTTACGGACCAAGTAATGATGAGCTTGCTTGCAGTGAAGACAGTCACCGAGATTAAGTCAAGTATATGATCCAAAATTTTAAATCTTTAGGGAATGTAGGATTCATTCAGTTGACTGGAAATTTTTGACACAATGAACTCCACGCCGCACATAGTCTCTGATCTCAGTCATTTCAACCTCATGAGGAACATCACACAGATAAAATTTTGTAAGAACAATGCATCCTTAGATGTTCTAAAAGAGGTCGGGGAGAAGTCAATTTCAGGACAATTTGGAAATGTCAGGGCCTTCTATTCACTGTGAAGAGTTAATATTCATTGTTCACAAAGGAACTTTACTGGCCACAAGACTTTAGTTGAAGAACATTATTCAGTGTTTGGATTGTAGATTTTACTAGTGGAATGAAGATATTGTAGGACTGGTAAAACCATCTCTTATCGATATTTAGATAACTCATGTGATTGACAATTGAAACATCAAATTAGGGATATCAACTTTTCTGCTAAAAGAAGAGTTAGGGCTCCTCATGAAAAGTCAGTGGACTTACATGCCATCTCAATGATAACAAAATATATTCTTGAAGCTTGTGGTTCCCGCTTTCTGTTCTTTGAGATACCGAGCTCGTATTCTCTAAGCCTGCAGACGGGTTATTATGGATATTGCAGTTAACATGGAAAATTTTGTGAGGAAACATCTTTTGGTCTATTTTTTAAAGTAGTTTTTGTCATCACCTGTCCTTGATGTAGCTGATATTTGCAAAATAAATGGGTGCTTCAATCCGAATAACAACAATCCCAAGATACAGACATGCTTCTGGGTATTGATCAATGTTTCTGTATATGGTAGTTCCAGGAAGCCGACCTAAGATAGCTGCAAGTACTTGACATGATTACATCACTGGAATATATCCTTGATATTATGTTGATGATATAATATTGCAAGTAGTTTAAGTAGAATAGTAGGAAAAAATAATGTTTTGCATGATTACTAATATGCTCGCACCAGCCATTAATTTGTGAAACAAGTGAGCACCTTTTACAGATTCAGATTAAAAGTCATAGAAGAAATTATTACGGTTAATAATGTGGTTCGATTCTCCAAGAGTATAAACAAAAGAGACTGAAGGAAAATGTATAATTTCGTCTTTATACTGCCATATCCATATAGTATTTAAAATAGTTTTTGCTGACAACAGCGTGTGAAAAGAACTTGAAAGTAACATTAATTGTATATGGGTGGCAATGACAGAGAAAATGGTGAACTCAAATGATTTCTAAACATGAGAAAATGTGACAATCCAATGTCAGAGTTAATTTATTTTTAGATATACAAGTGAAGCTTCATGGAGGGTTTTAAGCCTCCTCATCGATCAATTGAAGCATACTAACCGATATAAGGATTCGCGGATTCATGAATCACAAATGCAAGGGATGAGAACACCTGCAATATTTAAAATACAATCATAATCAAGCTTGCAAATCCTTGTCTTATAACTCACAAGGCACTTTAATTTTCGGAAACAACTAATCCATTATGCATGAAAGATCATAACCCTGAAATGTTAAGGATTCCAACTTATGCCACGCACAGAGATTTTTCCAGTTGAGGGCTCGATTTTTCTTTGAATTGAATTTAGCATTCATAGTATAGAAGTAAGTAAACAACATCAAATATCACCTAGAGACTGTCTATTATATCTTTATATCCTCATTCAACAAAAATTCCTTTACCATAGTGTCCTTATATAATTATTTTGCATGCTATTATTATTTAAACTATTAAATTAAAGTTTATACATGAGGCAGGGTTGGTTTTAGGTGTCCTAATAAACTTAGGGGCCTTGTTAAGTAGGTTCAGAACATGATTTTTTTTTTTCGTTAATACATGTGCCTTTGTCAGTTATCATCTTCTTTCTACATTGTTGAAGCATATCACTTTTCTAGTTTCATTTCCAACAGTTTCTATTACCCTAAGAATAAGAAAATCGATAAAGTTGCTTTATGATAAAACATCTTTTTCTTTTTGTTTGTCAAAAATAGGCAACACATATGAAAGGCTTCAATTATGTAGGCAAATAATTTTCTTTTCACTGGCTCCATCTACTGGTAGTGATCAAATAATTTTCTTTTATATTCTTTGTCAAGAAAAGTTTCATTAGATAGACGAAATAGCACCAAAACTGTGTGTAATGTATCAAGAGATTGTACGACCCATAAGAACTATTAGTATGGTTCTCATAGTTTGTGAAGAAAACCATAAACATAAGGCAGTTGAAAACTGCAGGTAAAATATTACCCCAACAAGCACACCAATCTCAGTGCCAAGAAACAATGTGGCTAAACAGGTGAGCATCCAAAGGAGGAAGTCTTTCTTGTCTACTTGCCACAAGAACATAGCTTTCTCATAATCCACCTAAAAATAAAATGTAACATATAAATTAGAGTGCAAAACAACTGTACTGTTAAATCTTTGTAGATTTATCATGGAACTATCACTAAATGTTCAAGCACTTTATGATGTCCAACCACAAGAATCACAAATTATTTATGTAACTCACTAAGCTTACAAATTATCAATCACAAGCTGCAAAACCTTATTGTACATTTGGACTTACAAGACTAATTCCAACAGAAACCACAATGGCAGCCAATGCACACTGAAAAAAAAAAAAAAAAAACACAGCCAGAGGAATGTCAGCAGAGCAGAAATATGTAAAATTGTCAATAACACTGAAAATGAATGTGCAACAATTGAAACATGAAAATTTTGTAGAAGTCATTAACATGATAGATATGAATAAAGAAAAGAGTCAAAAAGTGATAAAGAGGCCTCTTTGCCAAGGAAAGATGATGTCTTTCTCAGATAAAGCAGGACTGATACAAGCTCTAAGCTAAAGTTCAATATTATGTGTGTGTGTGAGTGTATATATATATATATATATATATATATATATATATATATATGTATGGATACATATATACATGTGTGTGTATATATATATATATATATATATATATATATATATATATATATATATATATATATATATATATGTTCTCTTGCTTACTACCGTCATCCCTTGGACCGTGGAACATATCTTGGATTCCATTTCTTCTCATCTCTTCTATGGTCATGGACACGTTTGATGGATGAGTTCTCTCTGTGGTTTATGTGTTTTAATAAGCATAGTGGATCTTGTATCCTGCTTTTGATCTACGATAACTTTATGATGTTATGTAGCTCATGTTGCAGATCTCTGTATTCCTTCCAAGAAAAAGTTGTTTGCTTTTAAACTAAGATCAAAGTTACCTGAGGTATATCGCTGAACCAAGGTGTTAGCAAAAAAAGTGCACAACCAATTGTAAGACCAGTTATGATTCCAGATAATCCAGTCTGTGCTCCACTCTCATTATTTACAGCTGATCTGGAAAAGGAACCTTCAAAAAAACATTTCAATGATCATAAGAGAAACAATTTCTCTCAGTGAAAACCAGGAAATTATAATCATTAGTGCCAACAATACGATGAACAAAATTAAAAGAGTCACCTGTTGCAGGATATGCAGAGAAAAATGAACCGCAGATATTTGCCATGCCAAGACCAAATAGCTGCAAAATGAATATAAAGAGCTTTTATCCTTTAAGAACCGAAACAAGAAGTTTGTATATCAGCCTCGCTTCAACTTTTTGCATCGGAATCATAGTGTGTGATAAAGATGCAGTTTTTTATTGATGAATGCAAGTTCCAAGTGTATACTAAGATGATCAGAAGCTGAAAAGATGCTGCAGATATACAAAGAATTTATCTCCATACTTTGATGAGGCAATGTTTTGTACAACGGCAAGAAGAAGAACCTTCGTTCGAAATTGTAAACAACACATCTTTGTTATCAAACAGTTCAAGTTATTCTACAGCAATGAAAGGAAGGGATAAAATTACATTGATTGTTTCAACTAATTTTCAAGAAAATTGAGCTCTACGAAGGATTGCATCACATACATAACCCAAGCACATCTTGTAATAATTTAACAGTTTCCTATGGTTAGGCCTATCTGGCTGAAACCAGAATATTTATCGATTAAAATTGTGTTCTAAATGCCGAAAAAAATGATAAAACGGAAACAAATTAACAAGTATCGCAGATAATGAGAGCTGCAGAAAACAAACAGAAGGGCTCCTCACTATACTTCTTGATTAGGGTCCAACTCATAACCCTTCTTGGCTGCCAAAGCTTTTGCAATCCCCACAGATTCCTAAAAAATTGGAAAATCTTGGTGATCAAAAGACTTGAGAAAGAATTTAAGAGTGACAGAGAATGATGACAAGAAGATATCATACCAAAATGGCCACACCAGTGATCAGAAATGCCGTTGGTACTAGTGATTTCACATGCTGAAATTGTCTAGGAATATGAAAAGTCGGTAGGCCTTGAGGTATTTCACCTACCTAAGAACAATAACAACATACCAAATGCTATCAAAATGGGTTAATGAAGAAGAAAGTAAACGATCTCGTCAAGATTGGGAAGAGGTGCGCCACCACAGAAATTGAAGGTGGATGGAAGGATTTCACAAAAGCTGTGCCGAGAACGACTGCCGTGAGTGGCCCTGATGATCTGAGGAATCTCAAAGTCTTTTTCGTTTTGCCCTGCAAAATGTGAGTGAGATAAGACATCATCAATCTTTTACTTCAACACAAATGGGATCGGGGGGGGGGGTGTTGAAGTACCGACCAAGTGCTTCATGAGAATGATCAAGGTGAGAATGACAGATCCCATCAGAAATGGGGACCAGGAGAACTGTACAAACAAGCATTAAACAGGAATGAAATGTAAAGCCTCAGAAGAATAGAAGTGCAAGACATGCAGTGATTGGAAGATGAGCGATTACATCGCTGGCTCCAGCGATGATACTTTCTGTCAGTGGAAAGATTCTGCTGCTCTGAACGATGTCGTACCCCAGGAAGTATTTTGCTTGGGACAAAGCAATTATAATGGCTGACGAAGAAATAAAGCCGGAGATCACAGAGTGGCTGATGAATCGAAGTAGCCAACCGAGTCTGCAGCAAGATACAGTGAGACTAACGTTTACGACATATGATCTCAACACAAACACACAAGTCGTCAAAGACACATCAAACTGAGAGTTAGAAATAAAGCCCAAACGAAAGCAAGCAAGGTTATTTCTATTACCAAAGGCGGAGAGCAACAGCTTAAGAATAATAGATTAATAATCAAAGCATACGTATTACGTGCATGCTAAAAATACTGTTTCACGTGAAGAAATAAAGAGTCCGAAACCTGAGAAGCCCCAAGAGACATTCCAATACTCCAACCATGAACGCCAGTAAGATGGCAAGCTCCGTGTACAGCTCATCCGAGGGATCGACGATGCTACCCAAGACGTTGGACACGAGGAGCGACACCAACGTTACGGGACCAATTGCCAGCTGACGAGACGAGCCGAACACAGCGTAAACAAATATGGGAACGAAGCCGGAATCTGTGGACACAAAGCTGTTAACGTTAGATGCTTGCTGCTACGGCGGAGGGCAAAGGAAGGAGAGAGAGAGAGAGAGAGAGAGAGAGTTGTCGATGCTCACATAGCCCATAAATCGGATGCAGACCAGCCAACTTAGCGTACGACATTGCCTGCCCATTTTCACATCATCAGTTTACTAGTCCGATTCATGTTTCGATATATAAATGGACATCATGGTTCATATTTATATTTTAGGAGATGCATATGACATCATGCGTATGCCCGTGCCATGTTTTAAACTTGAATGTCTATCATGCTGTGCTGATAGTATCATTTCTGCTCCAAACAAATAGGGGTGATATCCTCAGACTTGATTTGGCATTCTTCATCGGTAACCCGATGAGATCCAACTTTGATTTTTTTTTTTTTTTTACCCTTGGATTTGATATCCTTCTTTTCGACGATTCTTTAGGATAGGCACGCATTTTAGTTTTCATTTTGATGATTATTTAGGAAAGGCACGATTCTTTAGGAAAAAGGAGTCACTTTTTCCTCCTTTAGCAATCTAATCTTCCCTTTAATCGAACCAGATTAACGCATTTAGACCGATTTCAGCTATGCTTTTATGTGAGTTCAAAGTGATACTATGTTCTAGCAGTTAATTGAAATATATAATGATCAGATAGATATTTGGATTGATAAAAAAATAATCATATGAAAATACTCTTCGAAACACAATATAAATACTAAACATAATAAAATTCTAACAAAATAATAAATTAACGTAAAAACACATATCTTTGATTTCGGTAAAATAAAATAATAACGTAAATACTACTCGTAAATTATTATATAAAACAATAATATTTAATAACAAAGCAATATACCATTCCATGTTGATCAAGATTATAATAGTGCATGAAATGATAACATTTTCATTATTATTTTAATAATATAAATTAAATGATTTAGCATATCAAAGATAATTAATTATATGCACCATATCAATTTACTTCATATTTAAGTCCTCATTTCCATATTTTATTATATTTTAAATTAATAAAAATATGAACAAGAACTCAAATTAAGTATAAAAATCATGAAACATATAGTGTACAAAATATTTATAAATGGTTTATATCGAACATCATTGAAATCTACTTATATAATAGCGATAATAATTTTAACTAGTGTTGTAGTTTTTAATTAATTTTTTAAAAATAGTGAAATCAAATTCAAAATAATTTTGGTTCTGACCCAAAAGTGGTGAATCGATCAAAAAGGCTACCGGACTAAGCTGTCAAAATACTGAAGAGTATTCCAACATTAAAAAAAAAAAAGAGCTAAAAGAAAAAAAATTGTAAAATTAAAAATCAGCAAACTGTGTTTATAGACCCTTCAAAAAATTTAAAAAATTTCCAAAACTAAATAAAAACCAATTTAGAAGGATTTTGAGTCATCTGCTCGAGCTGTTTTCAAAAAGATGACATTGGTTCCGTGGAATGTGGATCCAAAATTGGTAAATTCATCCGAGAGAGTTACGATGATCCATAACAAAATCATACAATATTAGTGTGACTGCATTCAAAATAGGATAATTATGATCTTATCCAATCATATCATATAAAAGTCAGCTGTAAGGTTGGAACTCTTATAAATGGGTTCATGGATACTTCAAAATAACTTTTAGAATTTAAAGTCTATATGGCAAGTTATACCCATTTTCTGGTTCCGTTCGGTCCAGACGTTATTAAATTTTAATTTTCAATGTTTATATCCTTTTCCTTTTATGTAGGAACGCACTTCAATGTCTTCGGAGGACGGTTTGAAAGCCTTTTGGGGCCAATCAACCACGTGTGGATTCTACTAACACTGGTATTGAATTATTTTTTAAACAAAAAATAGTACTATTATATTTTTTAAAATAAAAAAAAAATATTTTTAAAAAATATTGATATTTTTATGTTATGTTTTTTTAATAATTTGAGTTTTTGATGATGTTTCAATTAATTTTGACATACTTTAATTAAAATTATGTTAAAAAAGTGAAAACTCAAAAGTTTCCGTGTGAAAGGAATTTATATTCTAAGATGGATACCTGCAGATAAGGTGTCTATAATTATTGCTTAACTTTTTACTATTTTTAAGTTTCTAATTTTTATAAATAGCTTAAAATATTATTATTTTATGATTTGACATAGCACCGTAATCCCACCTGTTTTGAATTTTAAATTTGTTTTATATTTTGTTATTTCGTATGTTTTTTTTTTTATCTTAATCAGTGATAAGCGTTTGTTTTTGTTTTTGCAGTTTCGAATATTTAAACATAGAATTAACAGAGAACTAAATGAGAATTTGAAATATAATAACATTCTAACTTTATATTTAGAGGATATCGATCAAGAGTTCAAAATACATCAATGAGCATGGTAGTCGTACCTGTAACACTCGACATACTCATGCAAAACTAACCAATAATAAGATGGATGATAATTCACCTGAGGCACGAGCATGACACCGACGGTGACCCCAGCCGTGAGGTCCAACTCCAGATAGTCGCCGGAACGATACCTACAGATCCACCGTGTGCAGGGGAGGAACATCTCTAGCCACTCCGTGGCCGTCATGGCCTTCAGCCTGGACCACCACCGCGACGCCGGAGGGGCCGAGGAGGAATGCAGCGACGGCCATGGCCGCTCCGCCCGGACCTCCCAAGCCGCCAAATCCATGCCGACGACACCGTCGGCGAGATCCAGATTACTGGAGGTGGCATACGTTATCTCCATCAGTCGCTCTTGCACCTAACTCTCCCTTCAGCTGCAACCACGCCCGTTATAATACTACTTACGTGTTGGGGAGATGATGCTTCGAATGCTACGATACGCATCGTGTACGCATCAATTTACCCTAATAATTCAGTGGGAATTTGTACGGTACATGCTTTCAACATGGCGTCTGATCCACTTGATCTTGTCCAATGCTATCAGTTTATGCTCAAAAGCTTACCAATAGACGACAATGATTTCTGTATCGACGGCTTTGATTTGGTGTTTTGCATTGATCCGGAAAAGAAGGAGGTAGACATATTATGGGGCATTTTAATCAGCTCCCATTGAGTGTCATATTTTATCATAGAGATGTAAATATAATGATAAGAGAAAAGAACATCAAGTAGGGGTTGTCTGCTTATTGGTAACTTGCATGATTGAATCATAAAGAAACCAAAATACCAACATGTATCGATTACTTTCTGTGGTTCTCTGATGGCCTCAATTAATGCGTCGCACGGAGTCACCCCAAGTATCCAATAAATTCAATCATAATTCTACAATCGGACGTATAGTTAAAATCCATTAAACACCAAATGTGTACCGAAGTTAATAAATCATCTCAAATAAAATATATCATGCCAGGAATCTTAATTGAATTTACCTGACATCAACACGAGAATTTTTTTTTATTATTTTTAAAAAAGGTAGATTTGACTCGATAGTAAAATGCCAAGAAGAATAAGTTCGTCCGTAGTATCATTGCATCAGATCAATCACTGAGCAAGGCTCCTCGGATCGTTGGGCATGATAAGAGCACCAGAAAGGTCCACCGCACCATACCGAGAAGGTATGCGGCGGAGTATAGTAAGGATAAGCTTCTCAAAATTAAAAACTGTGAATTTAGGTTTTAAAGAACCATAATAATATCGTAGTCTAAAGAACAGGCATGCGTCCTATATATAATATGTGAAGTTGCTTAATTTTGCAACGCTTGGGTAACTCGAACATGAATTTTTATCTCCAATATCATGGCCTAATAGTTGAACTGCAACAGAGAAGAAAATAAAAATCATTTGTCAAGCAATAATAGATGAAAAGCATTTTTTTCATGGATCTATATAACTAAAATAAGAAGAAAAGTCTGATTAATCTCAAAAAAGAAAAAACTTGTATATCCTATTATATCACCTGAAGATAAATTGAAAAAAAAAATAGAGTCAATAATGTAGAACCAAAAGAAATTTATAATAATATTCTTACTATTAAAGTAAGATGCATAGTATCAATTTTATTAAAATATATTTTTTCTCTCCCCATGTAAGAGAAGAATTTATATGAGAAGATTTATAGGAGATATAGGCTGAGTATTTAGGGTTGATTGATTCTTTCGAATATTGTTTTGCATTATTTTCTGTACAAATTTCTGAATTTCTTATGAAATTGTATCAATATTTAGGCTGACGACGATGTAGCAAAGCCCGCACATTTCATCGCATACCTCATCATCGACAACAATTGTTAAAATCTTTCTAAACCCTACCTCAAATATAGGTAAATTAATCAACAGTGAAGAGCATTAACTGATTAGCTTCACCAACTTTCTGACCTTTTCTTTAGGCAAATTGACTATCACCAAACAAAAATTTAAAAAAAAAAAGATTGGTCTTCGCCAACTTTGTAACCTGTTATTTTTACCCGGACAAAAAAAAAAAAAAGGAAAATCCGAAACATGTAAAACTTTTCGATCACCAGACATCCTTGCATGAACATGCACCATTTTCGAAACAAATGGAAACGATTCATGTCCCTCACTACAATCCCTCGATCCCTATACCCTGGAGATAAACTTAAAAGCTACATGGCAATTCCCACAGAGACACGCAAGTTCTTCACAATCCTAATACGTGTTCCAGGGGCGGGGCGGGGCGGGGTGGTCTTCAACAACACAAAAGCAATGCCTCACCTCTCGCTGTGCTAATGCAGTGCGTCCTCCTTGTCCTCTTCATCAATGTCGAGCAACACCTCCGCCTTCGTAGGAAGATAACCTGTTAACTTAATTTTCCTCCCGATCTCCTCCAACATCTCGTATACTCCCCTGTATTGCAATTGCGACTCATCTCCAGCAATGAACTCGTAGATCTCACCATTCAGCTCCATCAAACTACATCCGGGTACCTTTCTGATCCCACGCTCGCTCATGGCTCTCCGAGTCTCCCATTTCTTTTCCCATTGCCTTCTCAAAGCGTACAAGTTTGACAAACCCACATAGGTTGAATCGTGCGTCGGATCCTCGTCAAGTAGGTTCTTGGCGATCCTCTCACCAAGCTCCAGCCTGCCATGCACACGACAAGCACCGATGAGCATCCTCCAGATCACCGGGCTTGGCTCGATCGGCATTGTTCTGACAAACTCCAGTGCTCGTTCAATCATACCCACTCGACTAAACAGATCAACCATACATCCATAATGCTCGATCCGAGGCTCGATGCCGAAGTCGCTCGTCATAGAATGGAAATAGCGGTGACCCTCGTCGACCATGCCGGAATGACAACAAGCAGTGAGCACACTGATAAAGGCCACGCCGTCAGGAGCCACTCCGGCACCCTTCATCATCTCAAAGACTCGAACTGCTTCCTTCCCACGCCCGTGCAAGGCGAGGCCATCAATCACGGATGTCCACGACACGATGCTCTTGGCATGCATCTGCTCAAAGAGAGCCACCGCCCCATCGACGTCCCCACACTTGGCAAGAGCGTCCAGCAGTGCATTGCACAGTGGTAAAGCCTTTGGAATGTTTTCCCTTTCGACATAAGACCCAAGCCATCTCACGAGTTCCAGCGCCCCTAGGTCAGCACAAGCAGAGAGCACCAATATGACCGTGATCTCGTCGGCTTGGATGCTTCTTCCCTGCATTTCACGAAAGAGACCCACAGCTTTGTTGGAGAAGCCCGACCGGACGTAGCCCCCGATCATCACACTCCATGTGACAGGACTTGTCTTGGGCATTCTATCAAACAACTCCCGGGCAAAATCGAGACCGCTGGGTGCTCCCGAGTACATATGGATGAGTGTGTTCTGGACGTACGGATCAGAGCTATACCCATATTTCACAACACAGGCGTGGACTTGGGCTCCGACGCCAGTAGGTTCCGGCAGGCTTGCACAAGCCTTGAGGAGGAAGGGGAAGGTGAACTTGTTGGGGAGTAACCTGCAACGGAGCATGGCGGAGAAATAAGAGATGGCCGATCGTCTATCTCCAAGGCGGTCGGACTGGGCATGGGAACGGATGACGGTGTTGAACAGGAAGCAGTCGTAGAGGTGGGTGGAGGCATGGGGGGAGAACAGGAGCGAGGTGGCGACCTCAAGGGCGTCAAGGGCGGAGGAAGCGGCAGCAAATTTGGTGAGGACGAGGGGGTTGGATTGGAGGCCGTATTTGAGGAGAAAGGCGGTGGTTTGTAGGAGGTGTCGTAGGGAGGTGCAGGCTTGGAGGAGCGCAAGGCAGGTTTGCTCTGCTGCTCTTCTTCCTCTGCTGGGCGTGCTGGGAAGGGTGCGGGGGACGACAGGGAGGGGGGAGCCTTTCAAATGTTTCTCGGAGGGTAGCATCATTTTCGCGTGATGATGATCCGAGACAATAGTGCACTGTTTGTGCTATTTGTGCATCTTTGGCACGCCCGCGCTCAATCTATCACATTTAGGTTCTTAACAAAACATTGATTGAGTTAGAGAATTGAACTCAAATCTCTCGATGTGGGCAGTCACAAGCTGCACAAGTACATTTAAGGTCCATATTCTTCTTGGTTGGAGACTTTTTAAAAGCAACAACAGTGCGTGCCACTCGCATAATAATGAATGATTGGCCCAGCAGAATCGAGTAATTTATAGAAGCAGGAAGATGAATGAAGGCGATGGTTGAAATCAAGAGAGTCGTATATCCTTGCATTTTGTCCTCCTGCATCTCTCATAGCATGCTTTCAATGTGGCTGTCTTATCTTCGAGCAAACCAAGAAGGATCGATTGGTTGGTTTTGTGCTTCCGTGGTCCGATGGGTATGATCGATCGATTGAGATCACACCATCGCGGTGGACTTTTATTGATTGCAAAACAAGCGCCCATGGAGAAACCAATAAGTGTGGTCAGCCTAATTGATGTAAGGGGTATGATGTGATAAATTTTGATCATCAAGTGCAATTCTTATCTTCTATTTTATTTTTTTTTTAATACTATCACGTCTGAAAGAAGAACAAAGTAGCCCCAGAGTCGTGAGTGAAGGATGAAATTTTGTCCAAGTAGAAAAAGTTTGTCATATTTTGATATATATTATGTCCGATACTTACCATAAAAAAAACCTTTTAGTGGTCAGCTATCTTTCCTTATGGAAAAAAAAAAAAAAGAGCTCAGTTTTAATGTTTACTCTAGGATTATAAGTTCGGAATAAAATCGTCTTATATAGTGTTTGTTTTGTAAGCTCTGTTAGTATAAAAAATATTGAATTAAAGAATATTTCTATTAAATTTTATGCTAATATGATGTACTCATTCAGTACGTCCCTATCTTTAGATTGGATGGAATCCACTCACCGAGCCTTCAAAAAAAAAAAAATTATATTAATAGAAAAATTGTGATAGAAGATTAAATAAATATTGAATGATAATTTTCAATTTATCATTTGAGGATCATCAAAAATTTTATTTCATGATTTGATTGAGGAAAACCTCTGTCTCAAATCTGATATAAATATATACTATATCGTTCCTTTCATAATAAAAGTTTTAATTATTCGTGGTATCAAAACCTTCTCACTTCCAACAAGGTTCCCTCTTTCTCGCTATTCTGTTGATCTATTGACAACTTCTATTCTTATTCTTTGCCCTCCCTATTGCTACTTTACAACACTTCATTTTTTGCTTCCAGCTTTTGGATTCTAACATTACACTGAAGATGAAGACGCATGACTACTCTTTACTGATCTTCTAGTCTGATATACCCTATAACAACTCTATTTTACTTTACTGATGTAATCAACCTCTTTTAATAATTGACATGCTTTTTTCGCAATCCTCTATCGCCATTCAATTCTACTTAGAGGGTATTTTTTCTACTACACCGGTGCCTACTACCATGTGTCTTCACCATCATCCTCTTCCTCTTCTCCTCAACCACCAAACTCACTAGCGTCTCAAATTCATGATGGAACTCTCGATGATATTTCATTTCCTTCTACCATCCTCTTGACTATGCTATAAAAACTCGTAATCGAGAGGACTTAATCGAGAAAAGTAGAGATCACCCTCTTTTGCACATTTCAGATCAGATCCTTCATTGTGCACTTCTTGTATCTAATCCTCTCTATCATATCATATCCTTACATGTTCACTTCTTAAATATAATCTCTTCCAACAAATCAGATTTTCATCATATATGCATCCAAATCAGATTATCAATTAGTTCTTGATTTCCTTTATTGGATCATAACATCTTCTTAGTATATCTTCCTTCTACACATCTGATGCTCCAGTTATTATTTCCTCAAACACAATATTTTATCTTGAAGAGTAATAATAATCTTGATGAGCAAAATTCATGAAACTCTTCTTTGGATATGATCTATTAGGCTACATATGTGGCTCTCTTAGTTATCCATCAGAAAAAATCAAAATATCATAAGAACCCATCTCAATGGTAAATTCTAAACATAAGTTATAGCTACGACAAGATCATTTTATTTTACAAGCCATTCAAGCGTTAGCGCTAACTCCACAGTACCACTAATATTTTCGTGTAGCACTACATTAAAAGCATGATCATAGTTACAAATCACCCTCATCAGTCATTCTCGTACTCGAATGCTAATTTTTTTATCTACTTTTATGAAAACAACATAAGAGAGAATTACTATAGATGATTATATACAAAATCTAAAAGTTATCATAGTTGATTTAGTTTTAATAAATCATCCCTTGAGTAATGAGAAAGTCCTTGTTCATATTCTTAATAGCCTAGGAGATAAATATAGAGAACTGACAATAGCAATTCAAGCATATGACTCACCAATATCATTTGAGAAATTATATGACAACTTAATTGATTATGAAATCAAAATGATTTCACATAATTCATTTCTCTTGAAATTTACAAAAGAAAATATATGAGTTATGAATCTTTGTGATGCTTGATATGTGATCCATGAGCTCTCTTTCGAACCCTTCCTCTCCCCCCTCTCTTGATAATTGATTTTTGGATATTTAATCTTTAATTCTTGGACTCTTTAATAAACTTGATTCCTACCTTCTTCTTATACTGCTATTTATTTACAAAAGATGAGAAAAAATTTGATATGGCATTTGTTATCCTCTTGTTCTCAATTTACAAAAGGGGAGAAATGGAATAAATTCCTCTCTTTATATGATGAATGTTTGTGATAAATATGTTAAAATATGAATTGAACACTTAGTGTTTAAATATGATATTACTTCTTTTTATTTATAACAAAGAGGGAGAAATAACATGACAATGATATAATGCCAAATGTTTTATTTGAAATGTGATGAACATTTATTTTAAAAATTTATTTAGAAATGGTGTATTGATGATAATGGTAAATATTAATGATAAATGTTCAAATATAAGTTGAGTATTTCTCCTTTTTTTTTTTGTTGATAACAAAGGGAGAGAAATGACATAATTGATGACATAAGGGGGAGAAATGTTTTGAGATCTTTGAAATGTTTGAAATTGATGAGATGAAAGTTGTACACTTTAAAAATTTTATCATTGAAACAATTCAATATTGACAAAATACATGAATTCAAAAGTGATCGGTTCTTTTGAATTTAAGTGTGTTTGTTCTATGACATATATACAGGGGGAGTTAAGGTTAACTCTCGCAATTAATTGGTTGTCATCATAAGAAAGAGAGAGATTATTGAATCTTAGATTTTGATGATAAAATCAATTAATGAGTTTTATTATCTAATCTGTGTTAGAGAAAGTGATGCAGGATTAGCTACGATGTGAAAAGGTAATACAATCTACTATTGGACCGGAGTCAAGTTCGGACATCGAACCGAGGTTCAGAGAATGCAATGGGAACCCACTGGGAGATCGTCGAAAGCTCCTCGAAGGTGATCGGTGGCTTATCGGGAGCTCACCGAAAACTCACTAAAGGTGATCGGGGGTTTGCTAAGAGTTCGTCGGGAACTTGCCGAAGGTAATCGGGAGCTTGTCGGGAGTTAATGGGAGCTCATCGAAGGTGATCGGGAACTTACCGGGAGTGCACTGGGAGTTTGCTAGAAGATGATCGAGAGACTCGTCAGGAGTTCACCGAAGGATGCTAGGAAGTTTGTTAGGAGTTTGGAAGATCAATTGATATGCCAGACAACAAGGATGATTATATTTGTGTGCCTTAGTATGTCGTAATTACATCGATTGCTTTAAGTCCTCGTTGAGTTAGTGTTTAAATGAAATCTAAATTAAATTAATGTAAGACAATTGGATCCACTTTGGGTTGGATTTGAGCTTAGGTTGAGCTCATTTTGTTGACCTAAAAAGGGGTCAACATAAGGTATAAGTCAAGTATGAAACAATATGGAAAAGTATTATTTTTGGGATTCCTGGTGGTAGTACCACCCATGGGTAATTGTAGTACCACTGATGGGAAACGATGGTACTGCCCAAGTGGCAGTGTTACTACCATCACCCCTGTTTCTAGGGCACTTTTGGTGGTAATACCATCGGTGTCGATGGTAGTACCACCCGTACCTTAGTTTTGCGAAAAAGCTTTGAATTTTTTGCTCCAATTTGAAGCCAATTAGGGTTTATAAATATCCAAATTATTCTTGCATTGGAGAGCAAGAAATTGCATGAAAAAGAGGTGAAAATTTTATGCTTCAAAGTGTAAAGTGAGTCTAAAGGAAGATAGAAAAAATTGTAAAGGTTCTTCTCCTGAACCTGTGAAAAGGAAAAAGTATAAGGGATTTGGTCTTCACCCATGAAAGAAGATCTTTATTGGACTCCAGTGGGCCATGATGAATGAGGACTCCGAAAAATGGATGTAGGTCAAGTTTTGGCCGAGCCACTATAAATTTTGAGTCTTTCTCTTTGTTTTATTTTAGCATTCATTAGCTAAATAGAAATTTTTTGATCTTAAGCTTGAATCGCTCATGTATTCGAATTCTAAAAGAAACGCTTCTGATTTTGCTTTTTTCTTAAGCAAAATTTTTTGAAATCAAGTTCAAATTAACCCTTGCACTAATTCAACACCCCCTCGGTGCCAACTTGATCATAATAATAATAGCTCTACCCAGCATATGTAGTATGACCTCATCAACACTAACTACAACAACTCTTACTTCATTGTCCATTTTAAGGTCTATCTTGTCTCTGGACAGTCTCTTAGGCCTTGTTAGATTCTACAATGAATTACAGATATGATAAACACTCGCGGTATCTAATACTCTTATGTTATCATAAAAATCTGACAAATAGGGACTGATCATGAATGTACCTGAAGCTTCTCTAAGCTTTTGTTCGCCTTCTCTACAAGACAATTCTTATAATTCCTCTTCTAGTGCCTATCTTTGTCGCAATGGAAACACTGGCCTTTGTCTATAATCGGGTCTTTCTCGGTAACATTTACCTTACCAATCTGCCTTTTCCCTTGTTAAGGGGCTTATTAGCCTTCTTTTTCCTTTTGGTATCACCAATAGAGAGAAACTAGTTTCTCTTTCTAGGGCAGAGTTGTGTAAAGGACATACATGATTTTCTCTACCATGAAAATAATTTTCCAACAGCAAAGTCAATCCATGCAGTTTGGACTAGTGAGGCGGTTGGCATCAAGTATGTCATGTAGGGGGTTTGCAAACGATATTTTTCTAATAATTTAAAACAAGATACAACATAAATAAATAATATATAGATTTTATAAAATAATTAATTAATTAAGATACAGACTTTTATCTTAATTTACTCACACTATTTTCCTAACGAATCACGTGACACCCTCGGTATGTGAAACAGATGTCTCTGACAGACTTCTAGTGAGGATCGAGATCCAATTAGCATCTTAGTGCAACCTCGAGTGACTCGACCAATTGCATTAAGCCCAAAAAAGTAGACAACTCTTGTCAATCACAACTCCTTGTAATTCCCGTTATGTTTGGCCTCTGAATCATCATGGTCTCCAACATATATAGGCATTATGCATTTTCTCCTATATAAAGCTTTATAAGGAGTTACTTGAATGCTTGAATGATAACTATTCTTGCAAGTGAATTCAATAAAAGAAATATCTTTATCTTATTCACTTTTGCAATCTATAACATAAACTCTAAGCAAATCCTCAATGTTTAAATTTTTCTTTTTGATTGACTAATGGTTTGAGGATGGTAAGCAATGCTAAATTTTAATGTCTATAGATTCATTAATCTTTTTCATAATCTATAAAGAAATTTGAAGTCTCTATTAGAGATTATTTCTTTGGAAACACTATGAAATCTTACTATTTCATCAATATATCAGTCTGCAAGTCTATCAAGAAAAAAGTCATATTGATGCGTAAGAAATGTGTAGATTGAATTAACCTATTAATAATGACCCAAATAGTTTCATATATCCTAGAAATCCTTGGTAACAAAAAACAAAGTCCATGATAACACTTTTTCATTTCCATTCAAGAATATCTAAAGGTTTCGATAAACCTCCATGTCTTTGATGTTCTACTTTAATTAGCGGATAACTCAAACACTTCAAAACATATCTTGCCATTTTTTTCTTCATGCATTTCCCATGAATAATAACTTTTGAGATCTCTATTTATCTTACTACTAAATTATTAACTTCCTTTGTTATTGAATTATTAACTTCCTTTTTAGATTTGGTTCATGATATCTGGATTATTAGGGATGCATACTATATCCATAAATCTCAATAGCCATCCTCTAAAATCTGAAAATCTGGCTTCAATCTCTTTTATATTTCATTAAAAAAAAAGACTAAAGTGGATCTCATAGTTGTCATTCTTTAATTTGTTGGATAAAATCATATTGAACCTGAATAGAGGCCATCAATATCATGAGTCTTGCACTTTCCTCAAAACATTTATGTCATAGTTTTCTTTTAATAACTTCTATTACTCAGATTAGTCATAAAACTTGTAGATTTCCTAATAAGTACATCAGCTACAAGATTGACTTTACTTGGTTGATATTAAATGGTGCAATCATAATATACTTTAAACTCTTATAATCAATATAGATTTCAAATGTCCATCCATATAATTAATGTCTTCAAATATTTAGAGCAAAGATAATTATTGCTAACTCCAAATCATGAGTTAGATAATTTTATTTATTTTTTTTAATTATCTAGAAGCATAAGCAATCACTTTCCCATCTTGTATCAAAACAAAGCCAAGGTCCTTTCTTGATGCATATGTATAAACTTTAAATCCGTCATCACCATGGAATAATGAGGATAGGTGCACTAGTCAACCTTCTTTTTTAACTCTTGAAAATATTGCTCATAATCTTCACCCTATTCAAATTTCACATTCTTTTGAGTTAGCATGTGAGAGGATTAAGAATTTGATAGAATCACTCTGCAAATGTCTTGTAGTAACTTAGAGGATTAAGAATTTGATAGAATCACTCTACAAATGTCTTGTGGTAACTTTCCATGCCCAAGAAACTTTTAACTTCTATCACATCCATTAGTTTTTCCCATTTAACTACTAGTTCTATTGTTTTTGGATCAATAGAGATGCCTTATGCTTAAATTACATAGCCTAAGAAGGTAATCATTCAACCAAAACTCACATTTACTGGATTTTACATACAACTTCTTTTCTCTTAATATTGATAATACATTTTTCAAGTGTTCTTCAAGGTATTAGTAACTCCTCAAAAATACTAATATATCATCAATGAATATAGTTACATAATCATCCAAGAATAGCTGAAATACCTTATTCATTAGATCCATATTAGTTGCAGGGGCATTAGTTAAGCCAAAAGGTATTATGAAGAATTCATAGTGATCATATCGAGTTCTAAATATTATTTTTGAGATATCCTTCTTAATCTTCAATTGATAATAACTTGACTTCAGATCAATCTTGAAAAAGATTTGTGCACCTTGCAATTAATCAAACAAATCATTAGTTCTAGGTAGAGAATATTTATTTTTTATAGTCACCTAATTCAACCATCTATAATCAATACAAAGTCTCAAAGTTCCATTCTTGTTCTTAACTAATAGCGTCGAAGTATCCCATGGTGAGACACTAGGATGAATGAAATCCATATCTAATAGTTCTTGTAGTTGCTTCTTCTCCATTAACTTGAATGTTGTCATTTTATAGGGAGGCTTAGATATTGGGGTTATCTTTGAGACTATATTAATAGCAAGTTCATATTCTCTATCTTGACATAATATGAGTAAGACATTTGGAAACACTTCAAGTAATAGGAAGAATTACACTTAAATCATTTCATGATTTATACGATGAACTCAAAAAATTAGTAAAAAATATAATTCACTAAAAAGAGATCATGTATTACTTACTAATGAATTTGATACATAAAAAATTATGCATGATAAATATACATCAACCTCTTATCTCTTTGCTCTAAGTGTGAAGATTTAAAATCAACTAATCTTAAACATAAAAAAGTGACATTTAAAAAATTATATGCTTTAAAAATATAAAACAAGACCTAATTTCCATGAATGAGAAATTAGAAAATTGCTTAAAAGAATCAATTGATAGTAATTAATATAATAGAATCTATTAAAAAAGAAAATACATTTCTATGACAAATATTAAAAAATTTTAAAATTAAAAATAAGTCACTTGATATGTTTCTTGCTAAATAAGATTGTGTATTTATAAAATAATGTATTGGTTTCATAAGTAGTAGCATATATCAAAAGCCAACTAAATTTATAAAAGGACTCATAATATATATTCTTCCTAAAATTAAATATAACTTTTATGAAAAATTTGGTTACTGTGCTTACACATGCTCTCTTAAGAAATATATACATTATAAATTAGTTTGGGTTTATAAAGGAACTATTGATGATTTTAAGCCATAAAAAATAAGAAAGATAGATTTAATTACGAAGAACCTAAAGTTAAATGAGTACAAAGACAAACCTCTCTTTCTTATAGATATGCCCTTAGACAAGTGCTAGAGCAAAAGATTGTATCTTAATAGTGAATGCTTAAGGTACATGACTAAAGATCCTATAAACTATTGAATCCTGAATTTTGATTATGAAATCAATTGATGAATTTATGAACTAATATATTTTCAAGATAAGTATTAGGACTATAGCTGAGTCGGGTCATAGTCGATTGTGTCGAGTCCTTGAATTGGGCCTTGTTGGCTGGCCCAAACCGAGATTAAGTCGGCTAGGATGAGATTTGAATGTATTGTAATAAATCAGCTCAAATTCTAGTAAGGTTAGGATTCGACTGAACTAGAGTCTAGTTAGGAGTCGAAGTTGGATTCGGGTCGGAGTCAACCAATTCAAGCTTGTAATCAACCCAATTGGCCACCCAACTTAATGTGGGGAAGTCGGCTAGGGCTAAGAAGAGGTGGCTAGGGTTTAGGATATGAGTGTTTCACTTGGAGTAGGAGTTTGATTAGGAGTTAGAGTCTTAGTTTACTTGGAATAGGAGTCCTATTAGGAATTACGGTCTTAAGACCCTATATAAAACATTTAGCCACTGGTATTTTTGCAAGCAATAGATCAATATTTCTTCAGCTAATTGGCCAACTACCTAGAGGGAGGAACCCCTATAATATTCCAAAGAGAGCCAATCCCCTATAGAGATCAACCAAGCATTATAATTCTATAGGGTTCTAATAATAAGTAATGCAAAAAAAACTTCGGTCATGGACCTGAACTATCGGAGGGCAAATTATCGAAGCAAGATGTCAGGCTGAAAAGCATCATGTCAAATATTAGAGTTGGGCCAGAGAATTGGACAACATGTGGACTTCATGCCATGAGTTCAGATATCGAGTCAAAATATGCGTCAAAGGTTTGGACGAAGTGTAAGATAATCAGAGGACATGCTAGAATGTTGGACAACGTGCTTCGTGATTGTAATTAACATGGTTAGGTCTTAATCACGGTCGGTATAGACAAATTAAGTTAGTAGTGGTTATAACCTTATCAATTTGAACCTAAACTATGGCTGATTTAAGCCTAATGAAAGGCCGAATCAACAATCTGATTTTGACCCGGGTGCTGATATTACCAGGTCTAAGCGGTGGTACTGTCTATAGTGCTGGAAAGCAAAATTATGCTTTTCCAGACTTTCCGACGATAGTATTGATAGGCAACTATGGTACCACCTAGATTGGCGATAGTATTACCAAAGCCCAAATTCCCATGCTCTGTTCATTAGTAGTATCGCCCAATGACAGTGGTGATGCTGCTAGTATCCCGAAAAATCAAGGATTCAAACTTTTTTACTTTAATTTGAAGCTATTGGTAATCTATAAATATCCCACTCATTCTTACTTGAGAAAGCACGAAAGAGCACGAATAGGTGTGAAAAAAAGAGGTGAAAAGAGATAGAAATTGAGCTTAAAAGTGTTGTAAACTCTTCGTGTTTGAGTTTCTTCCTTCTTAAGTTAATGGTTATTCTAAGGAGGCTTGAGGTCTTATGAGAAAGAGTTTGTAAAGGTTATGTCATGAGCCTCATAAAAGGAGAAGTGTTATAACAAGGGTAGTTGATCTTTGTCTATTGGAAAGAAGATCGGTAGTTAAAGCTAGTGGCTTCAAGAGAGAAAAAATTGAGAGTGGACGTAGGTCGAAACGACTGAACCACTATAAATTGGTTTATATTTTCTTTTTACTTTTCCTTGTCATTTACTTACTGATTCACTTTACTCACTACTTATACTTTCAAGTTAAATACATTTTCAATTCATATACTTATTCAAAATTTTTCTAATCAAATCTTTTTATGAAAGCACTAGTTTACCATCCCTTTGCTAGTTACTGTGCCCTGCAAGCCAATCACGTGAGTGATGGCACGTATGACACGTTGTATGATCTTTATTATTATCATTATTATTAGTATATTCTCATATTATATTATTTGTTATATATATATATATATATATATATATATATATATATATATATATATATATATATATATATATATATATATATATATATATATCTGTGTGTGTGATGTCCTTGGTTCTCTGCAATGGGAATCAGATCGTGATAAGATCATGATAATAAGATCGATTCATCTTTAAACACAGATCATAAATAATCCCAGTCATTGGTTACTTGAGAGGGGTATTAAAAAAATCGGATATACCGATATAATGTATACTTATCCATATAATGGAGGTGAATGGTCTCATAGCCACTTGTATGGGAACACTAAGGATACAATACATGTGCTCATTAGAGAACGAGTTCACTAATTGATCCGCTTACAAAATGTTGTATGGTTAATGATACCTAACATCATATAGTAACTCTATAGTCTTAGTTGTGTATCTGGTCCTTAGACTTGAGAAACCAAAGATGCCTTGTTTGAGTACTCCTTTCTTTGATGTCAGACTTCAGGTTTGGAAGTTTTATATCTGGTACAACCAATTATCAGGATTTATAGCCAACCTTAAGAAGATAATTAAGTGTCAATAGAGGATCATCTACTCTCGGTATCATGAGAGGAATATATCGTGTGTTATCGCTCAAACAAATACCTAACCAGGATCATTCAGATTGAGAGAGAAAAAGTTTTCTGGTAGAATCTAATTAGAGTAAGACTTGGATGGATTCCGTATGTAGCCTGACTATACCATGCCCAATATATAGTCTCTGGAATATTAGATGGATGAGGGGCTATAGATACATAGTAACTGAGGACAGATATGTCTAATAGATTAGATCCCCTGTATTATCGTGTGGATACCACTACAAAGATCCATCGTGTGGAGGAGCATCGCTACAAAGATCCATCATATGAAAACCACTAGAGAGGGGAACATTTGACCTCCTTCATCCACTCTATTTAGATATGAATTTCAGTGATAAATGATCTCCCTAGATAATCAATCTCTCACGCATTATGATTTTTTATTTTTATAATTTTATGCACCAATCTTTGCATGATAACATGATAATAGTGGAAAACTAGTTTCGTTTGTTCTTCTACTATGCATGTGATGATGCTCTTTCGTGGTTTCCAAACATTGGTATCAAAGTCAAGTTGCTCGTGCAAAAGATTGGCTTTTAAACTAACTATATATAATGAGATTAAATTACGTTAAACTATTCTATGTAAGGAATCCAGTCTAGAACCTCCCTCTACTATATCAGAAAAAAACCCAATAAGAAAAGCCTTACTATGCTAGGTGCCAAACTTAAAAGAAGACAAAGGTTTGAGCTTCGGTCTGATACTTATGTTCATACTCCTTATTTCTAAATTGATTCTTTTACCGACTCTAATTAAAATGTAGTTACTACCGATAAAAATTGAGCTGTAAAGTAAGGGACATAAGAATAAGTACGATCTATAAGCGCATATACTAATAGGAACAGAGCTACTAGCAAAAAGACTATAAATAATATCTTGATGTGCCTAGCCATAAAGGCACAACGCGTGGTAGGGACAACCATCTGTGAGCAAGCACCCTACAAGGGTGGCCACCCATGACCAAGCCCCATGCAGGCATGGCTACTTGTGGGCTTGGCCCCGCGAGTAGGCCCCTACAAGGGCGACACCCACTTGCAAGGGCGGTATTAGCGGCGTTAGCCTATAGGGGCGACACTTGCCATCCCATAGGGGCGACCGCCCGAGGGCAAAGGGGGGCGCTTGCTGGTAGGGGCGGTCGCTACTAGTGCAGCATTATCCCTTGCGTAGGGGCAACGATGATGACCAACTAGAAGGGGATAAAAAGGGTTAGCGTTTTTCTTAGCAAAAGGATGATTTTGTCCTTCAAAATTTGAGAATTCTTATTTCTATCCTTTTGTCTAGAATTTTGAAAATACCCTAAACAATTTTAAAAATTCCTAGTAAGTCTCAAATTTTAAAAAAATATTAATTAAATATTTTAATTAATTATTATTTATCTAATAGTCCTACATGATGATGTGTATACATATGATGTATGATGTAGATGGATGATCATGAGCTTTATATTATGATGTGTGTAAATATGATGATGATGATGAT